>CAUYLG010051500.1:0-64838 GCA_963573385.1 Cacajao melanocephalus | reverse complement strand
GTTTTGGGGTACATGTGAAGAACATGCAAGATTGTTGCATAGGTACACACGTGGCAGTGTGATTTGCTGCTTTCCTCCCCTTCACCTATATCTGGCATTTCTCCCCATGCTATCTCTCCTCAACTCCCCACCTCCCACTGTCCCTCCCCTATTTCCCCCGCAACAGACCCCAGTGTGTAGTGCTCCCCTCCCTGTGTCCATGTGTTCTTATTGTTCAACACCCGCCTATGAGTGAGAACAAGTGGTGTTTGATTTTGTGTTCTTGTGTCAGTTTGCTGAGAATGATGGTTTCCAGGTTCATCCATGTCCCTACCAAGGACATGAATTCATCGTTTTTGATGGCTGCATAATATTCCATGGTGTATATGTGCCACATTTTCCCTGTCCAGTCTATCATCGATGGGCATTTGGGTTGGTTCCAGGTCTTTGCTATTGTAAACTCTGCTGCAATGAACATTCGTGTGCATGTGTCCTTATAGTAGAATGATTTATAATCCTTTGGATATATACCCAGTAATGGGATTGCTGGGTCAAATGGAATTTCAGTTTCTAGGTCCTTGAGGAAGTGCCACACTGTCTTCCACGATGGTTGAACTAATTTACACTCCCACCAACAGTGTAAAAGTGTTCCTATTTCTCCACATCCTCTCCAGCATCTATTGTCTCCAGACTTTTTAAACTCAGGATAATTAAGAATAGCTCCATGTATACAGCATGAGACATACAGTTTAACATAGTGTCCAAGAGTCCAAAGATCTTGAAGTCAGACCACCAGAGCTTTAATTCTGATCTAATATTCATCAGCTATGTTACACAAACCAAGTTATTTAACCTCTTCGGGTCTCAGATTTCTCACCTATAACATGAGAATATGTGAGACTGGGGGGACAGTAAAAACACCTGCATCATAAAATTATTGCGATAGCCAAGTGAAAATATGTGAAGGTCTCAGACAAGTTCCTAGCACAGAGAAAACCGATGTGTGCTATTATAAGACTTTGCCATGGTATTTCTTCAACCACCTTTCTCGTAATGCCGAGTTAAAGGGTTTTAGGTCTGCCCATGATAGATAACTCTAAGCCAAGTAAGTACTTAACAACTTCTGACCTGGCTTTCACAGGCTCCTCACCCTTGGGCACAGAAATAGAATTTCAAAGCACCCACTGTCTTTATACAGCCCAAGGCTATTTTGTAGGGGAAAACCTATTCCTGCTCTCCAGCTGTGATCTCTTTTCACTATCTTCAATCCCAAATTATCTTTGTCCTCAATTATTAACATGCTTTTGTAACTTTCTAGATGTGAGTGGCCTGTATCTAGAAATATGTGAGCTAATATCATTTACTATTTTATCAAAACACAATTTAAGGAGAAATATTTAGAAATATGCATTTCAGGCTACCTAATTCGTAGACTCCTACTACTACCACTTCATTTAGCCAATCACGTGCCAATTCCAAATTCTAACGATTCATCAAGTAACATTCCTCTTGAATTTGCCTCTTTCTCTCTTATTGGGTACCACCTTCTTTTAAGCTCTTTGTGTCTTACCTCAAGACTTGTAGGCTAATACAGTTAAATTCTCCCCTTTCTAATCATCTCCTCCTCCTGGCTTTCCTGAATACTGATTCATGTCAGGTTTCTACTCATCTCCAAAATCTTGTCTTCCATAAAAAAACCTAAGCTTCTGTGCCCCACATAGAAAATCGATTTTACCAATCTATATCCTATCTATCTTTCAAGGCAATAAATTGTACATAATTCAATTTATCGCTCGTGTTCCTTAGGAGTCATTTTCCTTTCCTCTGTTTGTAACCTTTTTCATCTGACTCTCATAGCCATAAAGCATTCCCAAAGATATGCATGAAGTGAATTCCATGAATCTGACTGGCAGCTGATTGGGGCACACACATTAAGAGAAGAAAAACAGAAGGGACTCACAAATACATTTACCCATACCTCTTCCTCAAAATTATAATTGCAGCTAAAGATTTACACAAAAGTGACATACACCAAAGTTATGTCATGGTTAAGAACAAAGTTCTTGCATTGGAAATGAGTTCTGTGACTGACATATTATCCATTGTTTGACCACAGGTCAACATATCTGAGCTGAATGTGATCCCTACAACCTTCCTGAGATCACATTACCATGCTGCATATGGGTACATAAAGCTGTCGGACTGTTATTTTAGAAGACGTGCAAGGAAGGACACGGTAACACGGGTCAAGAGCTGCCAGGAATATAGCTTTATGGCATAATATAGCTGTTTAATGGTCCATTGATAGTCCCTGAAGACACCTGAGGTATTTAAAGGTTTAACCACCCAGGGTGTATAAAAGAGCAATAGTCAAGCCGTAAAGCTTTACATAACCTGCTTTCAAAGTATTTTTTTAATATCAAAACTAATAAGTCCTACTATTTGATAGCACAACAAGATGATTATAGTCAGTAATAATTTAATTGTACATTTTGAAATAACTAAAAGAGTATAATTGGATTGTAACACAAAGAAATGATTGAAGAGATGGATATCCCATTATTCATGATGTAATTATTTAAAATTGCATGCCTGATCAAAATATATCAGTAATTCACAAATATATATACCTACTATGTTCCCACAAAAATTAAAAATGAAAAATACAAAAACTGAGCTTAATAATTATGTTTTAAAAGTTCAAGTCCAGAGAAAAATGATAAAGATGGAAAAAAAGTAGCAAAACTATTTCTCTAGCTCTTGTATTAATAAAGAAGCATGATATAGTGCTTATATGTTCTCTTCCTTTTAAATCAGTGGCGTCATTTCCACATTTGCTTTCTATTGAATTGCCATGATAAAGAAGGATAAGACCATCTGGAAGTGAATCACTCCCATTATTACATTTTTAAAATTTAGTAATCAAAAACATAATTCTTGGAAATAAGTATATATACATTATATACAGAGAGAGACACATATATATACATATATTTTTATATGTGTATTTGTGTATTTACGTGTGTGTGTGTGTGTGTGTGTGTGTATAACAAATTAGGCATTATGCATCTGTAAACTCAACATTTAAATGGAGTTTACAGATGGCTATCTCACACCAACAAAAGCAGTTTCTACATATGCTGTCAGGTTCAATATCTATGTCTTCAACCTCAGCTCAAATTCAAATAGAAGGGATGAAGCTAGGGAGAGAGGACAGTGAGAAGAAGAAACAAGGGGAGAGAAAATAATATTTAAAGACGACTCCTATACATTATGCACAAGGTGCTACATGAGTTTTCACATTTCATGATATAATCTGTTTCCAACTCTTAAATTTAAACAAATGCCTCTGAACTCACATATTTTAATTTCTTTTTTAAATTTAATTTAAGTTCTGGAATACATGTGCAGGACATGCAGGTTTGTTACATAGGTAAACGTGTGCCATGGTGGTTTGCTGTACCTACTAACCCATCACCTAGATATTAAGCCCCACATGCATTAGCTATTTATCCTTATGCTCTACCTCCCCCAGCAAAATGACCCCAGTGTGTGCTGTTTCCCTCCCTGTGTCCATGTGTTCTCATTGCTCAACTCCCACTTATAAGTAAGAACATGTAGTGTTTGTTTTTCTGTTCTGTGTTTGTTTGCTGAGGATAATGACTTCAAGATCTATCCATGTCCCTGCAAAGGACATGATCTCATTCCTTTTTAGGGCTGCATAGTATTCAATGGCATGTATGGACCACATTTCCTTTATCCAGTCTATCATTGAAGAGAATTTGGCTTGATTCTATATCTTTGCTATTGTGAACAGTGCTGCAATGAACATAAGTGTGCACGTATCTTTTTAATAGAATGATTTATATTACTTGGGGCATATATTCACTAATGAGATTGGTGGGCCAAATGGTATTTCTGATTCTAGGTCTTTGAGGAATTGCCACACTTTCTTCAACAATGTTTGAACTAATTTATACTCCCACCAACAGTGTAAAAGCATTCCTGTTTCTCCAAAGCCTTGCCAGCATCTTTTATTTATTGACTTTTTAATAATTCCCATTCTGATTGGCTTGAGATGGTATCTCCTTGTGGTTTTGATTTGCATTTCTCTAATGGTCCATGATGTTCAGCTTTTTTCCATATGTTTCTTGGCTGCATAAATGTCTTCTTTTGAGAAGTGTCTCTTCATGTCCTTGCCCACTTTTTAATGGGGTTGTTTTTTTCTTGTAAATTTGTTTAAGTTCCTTGTAGATTCTGGTTATTAGACCTTTGTCAGATGGATAGATTGCAAACATTTTCTTTCATTCTGTAGGTTGTTTGTTCACTCTGATGACAGTTTCTTTTGCTATGAAGAACCTCTTATTTTTAAATCTTTAATCTATCTGGAGTTAATTTTAGTGTAAGGTGTCAGGAAGGGGTCCGGTTTCTGCTTTCTGCACATGGCTAGCCAGTTTTCCCAATACCATTTATTAAACAGGGAATCCTTTCCCCATTGCTTTTTTTTGTCAGGTTTGTCAAAGATCGGATGGTTGTAGATGTGTGGCGTTGCCTCCGAGGCCTCTTTTCTGTTCCGTTGGTCTATATCTCTGTTTTGGTACCAGTAACATGCTGTTTTGATTACTGTATCATTGCAGTATTGTTTGAAGTCAGGTAGTCTGATGCCTCTAGTTTTGTTCTTTTTGCTTAGAATTGACTTGGCTATGTGGGCTGTCTTTTGGTTCCATATGAAGTTTAAGGTGGTTTTTTCCAGTTCTGTGAAGAAGGTCATTGATAGCTTGATGGGGATAGCATTGAATCTATAAATTACTTTGGGCAGTATGGCCATTTTCATAACATTGATTCTTCCTAACCATGAGCATGGAATGTTTCTCCATCTGTTTGTGTTCTCTCTTATTTCATTGAGCAGTGGTTTGTAGTTCTCATTGAAGAAGTCCTTTACATTCTTTGTTAGTTGTATTCCTAGGTATTTTATTTTCTTTGTAGCAATTGTGAATGGCAGTTCATTCTTGATTTGGCTGTCTTCAAGTCTATTCCTGTTGTATAGGAATGCTTGTGATTTTTGCACATTGATTTTGTATCCTGAGACTTTGTTGAAGTTGCTGTATCTCATTGTTAAATAGAAATGGCAAAAACAAGGATTTTAGTCATTTTCCCAATTGTAATAGGAAACGTTTTTTGTTTTTCACCATTACATATAAACTAAGGTGAAGGCGTTTTGCAGATGTCGTTTATTTCATATGCATTTAAATATATTTTACTTGATAAAGAATTATAGGTTGACCTATTTTTTCTTTCAATATTTTAACAATGTTTCTCCATTGTCTTCCTTCTTTCGTTATTATTGTTGAGAAATCTGCTCTCATCCTTATCTTTGTTTCTCTGTATATAATGTGGCTTTCAGCTCTAGATGCTTTTAAAACTTTATTTTTGTTACCTGTTTTGAATACTTTAATTACAATGTGTCTTTGTGTCATTTGATTTTTCTTTATTGTCTTGGAGGTTTGTTGAGCTTTTATCGTTATTTATTTACATAGTTTGTTCTGCTGCCCACAGGGGACTCCAGTTACATATATTTTCTGTCACTTTCTGTCACAGGCTTATTGATGACATGTCTTTTTTTAGACTATTATACTTGTTTTGTGTTGGATAGGTTCTATTAGAGTATTTTTAAGTTTCCCAATCTTTTCTACTACAATGACTAACCTGTTAATTTCATCCAATGAATGTTTCTTCTCAGGCATTATCATATTCATTATAAAAGTTTAATTAGAATTTTTTCATAGCTTCCATATATTTATTTGTCTTTTAGGGCACTTGAAATGCAGTTAAATAATTTGATGTCCATATCTGCTAATTTGAACATTGGTGTCCATTCTGGATTGGTTTCTATTGAATTTTCTCTTCAATATGAGTTACATTTCCACACACATACACACACATTGATCAGTACTCTGCTGAATACATGGGGAGACTCTCTACAGAACCATGAGGTTGTCTGTGCAAGTCTCTGCATTTGACTACTCCGTCCTACACACTTTAGCTACATTGATCTTTCCAGGTTCCCACCTCTGTCTTCTGGTTCGTGGAGTCCAGCAGGTTATACCCGAGTTCCCTTTCTATGCTTAATGATCTGAATACTCCTTCAAGGCAGAAAGCTAGAACAGTGATGCGTTTTACATCATTTGTTTTCCATTTCAGAGAGATCAGTGTCCTTTGTTGCTTTGTTTCCAATAACTTAAAAATACTCTATCTGATTTTTTTGGTTATTTCAGATTGGAGGGTAAAATTGATCCCTGTTACCTCATCTTTTCTGAAAGAAAGGATTCTTCTCTGAGTTGTTTTGGAGTGTAACCAAAAAAATAACCAAAAAAATGCTTTGTGTATAGTGTATTTAAATTTTCTATTTGTAATCCTTAACAAAAAGATGCATTGATATGCAATCCAGTATAAGCACTTTCATTTAATTTTAAGTTCTAATTCCATCGATGTTCTGGTATTATCCAGCCTCACACTGGTTTTTGCCATATTTCTGCCTGATCTGACTGTCTCTGAGGAATTTGTTAAGTACCTGTAAAACCTGGTGAAAAATGCTAAGGCTTTTCAACTGCAGGCGACAAGATAGACAGTAGGTAATGCAACATATCTTCTAGAAAACAGAGAAAATAGCAGTTAATGTGATATGTCTTTTAGAAAACAGAGAAAATGGCAGTTAATGCAAGATGTCTTCCGGAAAACAGAGAAAACAGCGGTTAGTGCAACATGTCTTCTAGAAAACAAATATCTTACATTGATAATATTTGTTTATTTTTTTATGTCTGCTTTTCATTTTAAATTTAATATTTTCCAAAAGAAGTGTCATGGACACATTTGCATATTATCTCTTTGTACTCAGTGAGAGAAGTTCTGTAAAATCGATGACGAATGTTCTCTGAGACAGTCATGGATTATTTTATGATCTGATTTGTGGCAGATCTGAGCGATTAGTGACATAAAATTTAGGTAGCAGTCCTAGAGATTTGTGTGTTCCGATAAGGATGTCTGTGTGGAGACTGACGCATGGCCCATTGAGTCAGAAATTGGAAGATATCTATGATCAATAATCAGGAATCTTTGCAGTGCATCATGGGGGGACTATGGGGTAAGTTACAGGGCTTTGGGGTTAATAATCGGGTGTATGATTAATTATTATAGGGGCGGTGATAAGTCTCTATGGGTTCAGTGGTGGGAGTCAGTGGATCCATGAGGAGAGGCTAAGGGATGAGCAACAAAGAACTGTGGTATTAGAAAGGAAGTTTTTCTGGAGTCAACAATTGTGTTCCCTAGATGTGGCATCTAGAAGAGGTATGAAATCTGGGTCTGTGATCTAGGGTCTCCATGCTCAGGATATGGGGTTTTACATGTCTGTGATGTGTGGCAGTGATATGAGTCTGTGAGTTGGCTAACACGTGGTCTCTGAAGCTAGTGATAGGGTCTCTGGGGCCAATAACAGAGGTCTAGAGAGTCAGCAATGGAAGTATTGTGGGCTCAGAAATGGAAAGTCTGTACTTGGGTGATCTGTAGAAAAAGTCATGGTGAATCTCTGGGTTGATGATGGTATGTCTGTGGCTTAAAGATAAGTGGTGTTTGTATTAGGCTGTTCTTGTATTATTATAAAGAAATACCGGAGACAGAATCATTTATAAGAAAAGAGGTTTAATTGGCTCACATTTCTGCAGGCTATATAGGACGCATAGTGTTGGCATCTGCTCAGCTTCTGGGGAAGCATCTGGGAGCTTCTTCTCACGGTGGAAGGTGAGGTGATTGCACATCCCATGGCAACATGGCAATAGCAGAAGGAAGAGAGAGTGGGGGAAGGTGCCACACACTCTTAAACAATCAAATCTCATGAGAACTCAATCAGTCTCATGAGGATGGCACCAAGCCAAAAGGAATCCACCCCTGTGACTCAGACACGTCTCACCAGGTCCCACTTCCAACACTGGAGATTATATTTCAGCATGATATTTGGGGGCACAAATATCCAAACTACGTCAGTGTTGTTTTCGACCTTTTCTGCAACCACCTGTGTCAGTATTAGATGCAAGTTTTATGCAGACAGCAGGTGGAAACTTAATTGATATAATTCCCATAAAATGGGAGCAGTTCCCTGAGGGTGACTCAGCTATAAGATGGCAACAGCCATCATACCCAGAGTGTCCCAGACCTAAAAGGGGCTGAAAGTGGGAAGCTGCACCCTGTACCATAAACTAATACAGACAACATGATTTTAAATGAGAACAAAGAACTATTGAAATACCACTGCAACCAACCATAATATTTAGTAACATAGCAAACTGTAGAATTAACCTAAAAAAATCAATACACTGGACATATGTAGATAAATAGAATATGTAATGGAAAAGAATTCTCCATTTACAATCACCAAATAAGTATGTAAATAGATAAATAGATACAAATGTATCAAGAAAGGACCAACTTCAAGATACAATTTTGCTTTATTGATATTCTTGGGGAAACTGCATAAACTGAATTTATAATCATGGGAAATATCACACAAACTGAAGTTGAAGAAATATTGTACAAAATAACCCAGACAGAAATGTTCAAATATGTGAAAGTCATGAAGTAAAATGAAAAGCCAAGGAACTGTTTTTTGTAAAGAAGTCTAAAGAGACATGATAATCAGATAAAATGTGTGATTCCTGATTGAATCATGGGGATCCAGATATATAAAAATAAAGGTAAACCACTCACAAAGGCATTACTGGGACAAAAAAACTAAAAGTCAATAATGCATTACGTAAACTTATTGAATCATTGAGAAACTTCTTGGCCCTGAACTGAGGCGGGGTGGGGGGGCGGTAATCCTCATTTTTAGTGGATGTATGAATTCATGTTAAAATATTCTGCTGTTTAAAATTTGCCTTCAAAGTTGTTGAGAAATAAAATCTGCATGCACTTTTTTAAAGAGATAAAAACATCGTTATTCAATAGGAAGTTTCAAAACACATGAACTATGAAGTCTCAAAAGACACAAATATAAATTTGAATGAGTGGAAAGACGAAGCATGTCTGAAGTTCTCCAGATTTAAGCTCTAAGATGAGGACTCAGGCCCTCATTATTTATAAAGGATGTGTTCCAAACAAAACAAGGAAGAGAGTTGAAGAAGCAGGAAAAGAAAGGGAACCAAGCCAGCGGACAATCTCCTG
This sequence comes from Cacajao melanocephalus, assembly GCA_963573385.1. Classification (NCBI taxonomy): domain Eukaryota; kingdom Metazoa; phylum Chordata; class Mammalia; order Primates; family Pitheciidae; genus Cacajao; species Cacajao melanocephalus. The sequence goes on along the minus strand of CAUYLG010051500.1, from coordinate 55,646 downwards.
CCAAAACATCATCGTTAGCAGTTTTCAGGCTTGGACTGCAGGGGGCACTAGTGTATAAGCCTGGCCTTAGAGTCATCTGACCTTGAGCACCTGGTTTTATGAGCTCTTTGAATTTCATTGGCAAATGGTCTTCCTCAAGCTGGGATTAAACATGCTGCCTTTTGCACTTTCCACACAAACTGCGTATTTCACAGCAATGTGGCTCCATTTGCCTGGAGGTAGAATTTTAACGAACCTCACAAAGGGTAAAAGGGATGGAGTATATCTAGTGGAGCTCTGATTTTCTATGTCCTGGAATAGAAGTATATATAGCTCAATGTTGCCTAAGTAAATTAATAATACACTGAATGGAATTCCACCCCATGGTGGCCAGAATAATGCCCTCCAGAGATGACTTTTTCCTTGGAAACTGTGAATATGTTATGTTAAAAGACAAGTGGAATTAAGCTTGCTAATCAGCCAATTTAAAGAGATTATTATGGGCCAGGCATGGTGGCTCACACCTGTAATCCCAGCACTTTGAGAGGCCAAGGCGGGTGGATCACCTAAGGTCGAGAGTTTGAGACCAGCCTAACCAACATGGTGAAACCCCATCTCTACTAAAGATACAAAAAATTAGCCAGAGGTGGTACCAGGCGCCTATAATTCCAGCTACTCAGGAGACCGAGGCAGGAGGATCACTTGAACCCAGGAGGTGGAGGTTGCAGTGAGCCGAGATTGCATCACTCTACTCCAGCCTGGGCAACAAGAGCGAAACTCTGTCTCAAAGAAAAAAAGAGAGAGACCGAGATTATTCTGGATTATCTTGGTTGACCAAATGTAAACACAGAGATCTTTTAAATGTGGAGGAAGGCAGAAGAGTTCATGTTCTATGATGTGATGTGAGAAAGACTTGACAAGCCATTGGTGGCTACACTAAAGGTGGAAGGGGTCATGGGCCAATGCATGCCAGCAACATGTAGCCGATGGAAGAGGGGAGAAGGGAGTCTTCTCTAGAACAATATCAAAATATCTAGAACATAACAAAATATTTTTACAAGTCTCTGCAGGAATGGGCACATAGACAAATTGAATATAATAAAATACCGTGATATAGATTCAAATGTATGTGGAAATTTACTATATGATAAGGATTACCGCCTAATTAAGTGTGAAAAGGATATCTTTGTACTGGTGGTATTTGATTATTTGTATATACATTAGGAAAAAGATAAAATTGGGCACATGCCTTACAGTGACACCAAGATACATTCCAAATGGTTAAAGATCTAAATTTAAAAAAAGAAATGGCATAAATGAGGAAAAAAACACATGGGTAAAATCCTCTAATCCCTGTTAGTAGGAGGACTCTGTACTATGACTCAAATTCCAGTGGCAGTAAATCAAAACATTCTTAAGTAGATCCTATTAAATACATATTTTTTTAACTCAAGAAAAGTAAATGTTATATGACAAACTGAGAAAAAATATTTGCAATCATGCCATGAAGTATATGTTTAACATACAGTTTCTAAAATAAGAGGAAGAGTTAATCAACCTTATAGAAAGACGTGCATGGGATATGAACAAATCACAGAAAAGAATTGCAATTGGCCCTTGCACTCAACCCTTTTTCTAGGAATCACTTTCAAAGATGTATTTTCAAATATAAGAAAAGATATACAGTTGGCCCTTGGACAACATGAGTTTGAACTGTACCCTTCCACTTACATGCTGATCTTTTTGGACCCACCATAATGACCTCAGTTGTCCTCATCTGAATGCAGATAAAAAATACAGTATTTGCAATATGCGAAACCCACATGTACAGAGGGCTTACTTTTTACAGAGGCAGGCTCTGAAAGCTCACTGCAGGACTTGAGTACATGCAGATTTTGGTATAGCGGGCAGTCCTGGAACCAACCTCAGTATACACCGAGGGACAACTCTACTTACAAACCTATTCATTGCTGTACTATTTGTAAGAGCAAACAACAGAAAATTATTCAAAGGTCCGATAATTAGGAATTGGTTGGATACTTTAAGGTACTTCAACATGGAGTATTATACAACTGTGTAAAGAATAAGGAATTTATATACTACTCTGGTACCATCTTAGGATGTATTATAAAATTAAAAACATGAGGAGACAAAAGCTACAGAGTATGCTACAATTTTACCTAAAAATGGATATGCAGCCTGGAGCAGTGGCTCACACCTGCAGCACTTTGGGAGGCCATGGCGGGCAGATCACAAGTTCAGGAGTTCGAGACCAGCCTGGCCAATATAACGAAATCCCGTCTCTACTAAAAATAAAAAATTAGCCAGGTGTGGTGGTAGGCATCTGTAGTCCCACCTACTCAAGAGGCTGAGGCAGGAGAATCCCTTGAACCTGGGAAGAGGAGGATGCAGTGAGCCGAGATCACACCACTGCAGTCCAGCGTGGGCAACAAAGCGAGAGTCTGTCTCAAAAAAAAAGAAAAAAAAAAGGATATTCATGTGTTTATGGCTATGTTTATAGATGTTTAAAATTAAAAGAGCAATGGGAGGATAATCATAACATAATAAGTAAAAGTCTATAGGTGTGAGACAGAGAACAGACATATGGAGAGGGAAGAGAAGTTGGGTGACTGAATGAGTCTGGTTTTATACATTTGGTGTTGGAGGTGTTTTATTTTTCTCAAATTCCTCATGCAAGTTTAAGTTGTTTAGGTCCCTACATGATATATAAATTCTCAATGACACAAAGGAGTTCGTTAGTTTTTTAGAGCTGTCATAACAAAGTACCATAGACTAAGTGGCTTATACAGCAGAAATTAATTTTCTCAAAGTTTTGAAGGTTAGAGGTCTGAGATCAAGATGTCAGCAGGGTTGGTTTCTTTGAAGGGGCTCTCTCCTTGGCTTATACATAGCTATCTTCCTCCTTTGTCTTCACATGGTCTTCACACTGTGTGTCTATGTCCTAAAGCTCCTCTTTTTATAAAGGACCCGGTCATCTTGGATTTGGACCCATCATAATGACCTCATTACTCCTTACTTACCTCTTTAAGGATCCAGTCTCAAATGCAGTAGCATTATGAGGTATACTGGGGGGTTAGGACTTCAACACATGGATTGGGGTGGGAGGTGAAGGAAGACGTAATTCAACTCATAACACTGTCCATGTGTGAGTGGAGTTGGGGCCTTTTGTATAACTACACAGAGAAGATGTATTCTAAGTGGCAAGTGCACCCAGTAATTAGATTGTACCTGCCTGGTTGATACGCTTGAAGGATGAAAAGAAAATGCAGATGAGAGATGAGCATTCCAAGTAACCAGTACGCCTGGTCATCACAGTGTTCCTCCCTAAAGGACATGCCCCAGGGTTGAAAGGGGCTTGCAAACGACTATATATCCTCTGTGGGGCTGGGTGTTCTGCAAAGCAGTGGTACACCTTGGCTGAGACTGGCAGTGGTGAGTCATTTCAAATGTGGGGCACAAGATCGAGGGAGCTAGACCACTCTATCCCTCCCAAGTCCCTGGACATTAAGAAAGGGAGAGGAGTTTTCAGATCCAGCCCAGTTCTGGTCTAGAACTGCATGGAGGTGGTGAAGTGGTGGTGGGGTGGGGAAAGGGAGGATGAAGCTGGGATGGAAAATGTTTGTGCCTTAATATATGCCCTGTGTCCCCCCAGAATGCACCGTGAACCATTCATTCCTGCTGGCCTTTCCTTTGCTTTTGGCTCTGTCGACACCTTGTAATGCTTGTGTTTGTAAATTACTGCACCCCCAGAGTGTTTACTGCCTGACGGATGTCGGTGAGTCTAGGGAAACACTAGGGAAGTCTACCAAGGAGAAGGTCTCACCACTGGGGTATAGAACTGCAGAGGTTGGGGAGCTTTTAGGATGAGGAAATCTTAAGCTTTTATAACAAAGGAATCTTAAGTCTATGTCCCCTGACCCATTCCTTCTTCCTTCAAGTCATAATTGTTGATATACTGGGACCAGGACAAATCTCTGGAACTGGACGAACTTTCCAAGTCAATGTCACTAAGGTAAATCCAATAACACCTTTCTTCTCAGCCCCTTCCCCAGAAATAAACAAATTTCTCCAATCTGCTCTTGCTGAGGGAGTTGGTTTCTGGAGTCCAAAAACTTCTATAAAAAATACACAATCCTAACCCCCTCTCCCTCCCCATCACAGGTACTGAAAACTCCCAAGGGGATCCGTGAAATCCATTATACCTACACACCCCACAGAGTGGAGAACTGTGGTTACACAGTGGTGAATTCTCACCAGTCAGATTTACTTTTTGCAGGTGAGCACTTCTATTTACCTTACAGCCCCTCCACTTTGAAAGCACCTTTTTCCTTCCCAACTCCAGTACCACCAAGGACCAAGGAAGGGCTCCTTCTCCAGGGTCTAACAGATTCTTCCTAGGGAAACGCCAGACCAGCCAATCATGGCTGACTGTATCCACCTAGGGTTTCCATACTTTCTAGTGCTGACTACGTATGAGCCATAGCATGTCTTTCCCAAGGGTCAACCCTCCGTGCTACACTGACTCTCAGGCCATGCTCTCTGCTTTCCACAGGTTATCTGGTCATGGGGAAAGTGTGCTTCACAAAATGCCATCTGTTTTATTTCTGGAATCAACTTACAATACAACAGCAATTGGGTTTCCAGTCAGTGTACGATGCAGGATGTAACTGTCAAGTGAGTGGACTCTTCAGTGTGTTGGTTTGGTTTTTGGTGATACTAAGGCACTGGTTCTTACTCCCTGTCCCTGCTCCTAGATATTTTTGCTATCTCTGCCTTCTAACAGGCCCCTACTTTCCTGCCTTGTTTCTGTCCCAGGCCTTCCTGTTCCCTGCCCACTCACTGTCCTAGGTAGCATTGCTCAGTACCGACACCTGCTGGTCTTGTCTTTCTAGAATGGGGTATGTTAACAGGAGGTGGGAAGGGAATGCCAACAAAGGCATCCAGTCCCCGCTTTGCCTCTAGATTCTACCCTGCTATCTCTGCTGGCGCATCTGCCCTGAACCTGATGTCACAGACTGTTTGTGGAAACAAACAAATTGTGACTACAGTATATGGAGAGGAGACGAGTCCCTGTTTCCCACATGTGTTCCCTCTACATCTGGTCAGTGTGAGTGGACCAGAATTTCACTCCACCTCTCAAATAGAAGAACTTCTCCAAACTCTTCACTTACAACGACTCTTCCCAGCTCTTCACTTATGCCTTTACCATAGGTTTTTAATATTCACTTTCTTGATCTGGGTGATGTTGACAGAAGTAGGTTCATTTTGTAAGCAGTCATTGAGTTGTATGCTAAAATTTGGTTACTCTAAGTGCCCATTGACCAATAAATGGAAAGGAAAATGTGGTATATATACACTATGGAATACTACTCAGCCATAAAAAGGAATGAAATAATGTCTCTTGTAGCAACTTGGAAGGAGCTGGAGGTTACTATTCTACGTGAAGTAACTCAGGAATGGAAAACCAACTATTGTATGCTCTCACTTATAACTGGGGACTGAACTATGAGAACTCAAGGGTATAAGAGTGATTGAAGAACTCTGGGGACTTTGAAGGAAAGATTGGGAGGGGAGTGAGGGATAAGAGACTATACATGGATACAGTGTACACACCACACCCACATATAGCTCAGTTGACAGGTACACTAAAATCTCAGAAATCACCACTAAAGATTATATCCATGTAACCAAAAACTACCTGTACCCCAAAAACTATTGAAATAAATTAAATAATAAAATTGTGGTTACTTTCTGCAAGTAGTTTATACATCAACAAAATTTACAAAATAAATCCAAGACCCACAAACCCCACCCTAGTGACAAAGCCTCTTGATCCTGTGAATTCTTCATTCACTTTTTATCTCTCATTCATTTGGCAACGGCATGCCTGACGTTAATCTTTTTCATGCCAAAGTTTCTTCCGTCTCCTTATGCTACCAAAAGCAAAATCTCTGAGCATAGACCAAAGGATAGATCCAGAAAAACTAGAGTCAGGCTCGACTTGACATGTCCTGAACCTTCACTAGATGATGAACTGAATCAGTCATCATTGAATGAGGGAGAAAGAATATTCCTTATTCCCACAGAACCAAGACTCTTCTGCAAATATGAAAAAAATCCCTGACAGAATAAAAGGCTGTGAATAGAACAAAACTTTTAATTTTTATAAGAGCATAAAGGACAGCATTTCTAGGACTTGACACAAAAGGCAAAGATGAAGAAAAATATTGATAATTGTGACTACTCTAAAATAAAATATGTTTCAAAAAAGAAAACCACGAAAAATACTATGAAACTATAAGAGACAGATACACAAATCAGAATTTTAGAGGATTTGTAACTTTATAATACAAATACAGTCTGAACAATGAATGTTTTGAGGAATTAACTGAAATTTTCCTTTGAGCAAAATTTGTCAACTTAATTTTTTTTCAGACTTCTTCCAGAAACAGTGTGTTTTCTCCTTATTTGATCTTTTGGAAAAAAAAAATTTTTATGTTTAAAAATTTTTTTCTAGCTTGCAATAATTTTAGATTTACAAATAAAAGTGTGAAGGTGATTACACAGAATTTCTGAATACCCTTTACCTAGTTTGTCCTAATGATAACATCTTATGTAACTATGATACATTTGTCACAACTAAGAAATCAACATGGTTACAATACTGTTAACTAAATGACAGAGTCTTTTCAGATGTCTTTAGCTTTTCTTTTTTCCCTGTACCAAATTCCAATCCAGGATGCCATAGCAATTAGTTATTCTATTCCTTACTCTCCTCTGGTCTGTGACAACTTCTGTTTTACTTTGTTTTTTGTGACTTTATGATCTGGAAGAGTACGGTCAGGTATTCTGTAGAACATCCCTCCATCAATTTGAATTTGTCTGCTATATTTTCATTATTAGAATGGGTCTACAGATTTGGGGAAAGAAGACCACGGAAAGGAAGTGCCTTTCTCATTACATCTTATCATTGATACATAACATTGATATGACAACATTACTGATGTTAACTTTGATCACTTGGTTAAGGTGGTTTCTCTACCCTAAAAGCCACTATTTTTGCCTTTCTGTATTTTATTGGCTATGCCCTCCTCTCCTTTTTTGTTAATTGGACAATGGAATTGAGAAACCCATATCTAGGAAGTAGGATAGTCATTACGACCAGGGTGTCACTACTTCCAGGCCATCTCAGTAGACAGAACTAGGAAATACATGTACAGATACTCATCAATTTAGATACACCCAGTTATAACTATTTCTATGTTTCTCTCAGCATATATATATATATATACACATATATATATATTTAAAGTAATGAGCTCGTACTGATATATCCAAGTGCAAACAAGTAGCAGAGGGGTCATTGTTCACCCTCAGTCCCTGATTACTTATACTTTTTTTTCTGACAGTAAGAAATCTGACTCCTATCTTATACAATTTATGTACTTATTTTTTTCAACATCAGCATACATGCATTTTCAGAATTGTCAACATATGACCTTGTGAAAAATAAATGTACTAATTAGAATGCCAGTTTTAAATACAGTGTTTATATAAAACCACTCAAGTCCCTGAAACTCAAATACACACAGTTCCTCCCCTGTGGCCCCAAAGGTTTCCCAGGACACCTTATCTCACTCTGAAAGGGAAAGCTCTGCAGAGGAGGTGCTGTTCCTTGTACAGACTCAGAAATCTGAGTGGATTTAAGTGCAGTGTAAAGAATAAAGACACTGTCTAATATTTATACGTTTTGCCCCACCCCATTTATCCAGACTCTTCATTTCAGTCTTTCAATGAGCACGTCTTCCCATTTAAAATTCTTACCATAAGATGGAGCTTCTGGCAAAGAATTGAGAATCTGGGTGGGCATAGTTTGGTTTGTAGGCAGAAAGGAGGCTGCATAATTCCTGCACCAATCGTTCATCATCTCACCCTCCCTGGAGTTCAACCAACAACCTTAGAATCAGAGGAGGATTCTGGGACAGGAAAACCTATAGGACAGGTGGTATAACTGGCACAGAGAGGTTTCCTGTGGCTACCATCTGGATTCTACAGTCAATAGCCCATGGCTAGGGGAGGAAGCATCCACGAGGGAAGACCAGGGTGGCAGCCAGGAGCCTTTCTCCTGCCAGGAAGCAGAAAGATTGATCACCCAGAGCCAGCCAAGCCAGAAACAGACTTAGGAAGAACATGTACTGGGTGCCACTGTGGTGAAGCTTCACCAAGTTTAGTGCTTTGTTTCTGAGGAACATAGCATCCAAAACAGACTGGGGGCCAAAGGTAGAATTCTGTTTATCTATAAATTGCAGTTAACACACCAGCTAGACATATTTCCCAAATGCAGGGTGACCATTCTCTTATTTGAAGACACAAAGAGTGCTGAAGACTTGAGAAACAAAGTTGCAGAATTCATTTTCAATGGTTCACTAATAAATGCTATAGTGACTATTGATCTATTTCAAATACTTATTGCATAAACAAAGCAGTTCATGTCTACAAAGTGGGAAAAATAAAGACCAGACTTTAGGTACTGAAATTATTCACAGTGTTTCCCCAACTAATATTATTTTAGAGACTTTGAAAAAAAAATATGTCTCAGTAAATGACACTTTAACATTTTATTTTTTACATTAGAAAGGAAGAAGAAATCAAGAACACTTTATCTGTTAACTAGAAGGTCATCAGGTTTCTCTGAAAAATCTCCCTAAAATAGCAAGTTATCTAATCCATCTTTGGATCCCTAAAATAGCAAGTTATCTGATCCATCTTTGCAAGAAGAAAGTATAGGAACATTGGATGATATCATCTGTAGAACGTTACCAAAATGTTTTGTGAAATGTCAAAAACACTTAACAACAATTTTCAGCCTTTAAAAAAAACTGACCTGCCTGGTTGTAGGGGCTCACATCTGTAAATCCCAGCACTTTGGGAGGCCAAGGAGGGCAGATTGCTTGAGCCCAGGAATTCGAGACCAACCTGGGCAACATGGTAAAACCTCATCTCTATTAAAAATACAAAAAAATATATATGTATATCTGGGTGTGGTGGTGCATACCTATAGTCCCAGCTACTTGGTAGGCTAAAGTGAAAGGTTGAGGCTGCAGTGAGCTGTGATCACACCACTGCACTTCAGCCTGGCTCAAAAACATAAAGAGACCCTGTCTCAAAAACATAAAAATGTTTTTCCTTTCCTGTTTTAGCGAGACCCAGTCTCAAAACATAAAATGGTTTTCCTTTCCTGACTATAAAATAAATATATGTTCTATTATAGAAATTTTAAAAATACAGAATGGTATAAAAAGAAGGAAAAAACCACTCTTCATTCTACCTCTTGTAATATTTTAAAAGATAACCACTGTTAATATTATTTCTTCTTGACTTCTAGTCTTTAATCTCATTCAATTCTATTATAAAATTGTACTGTAATTGAAAAGACAATGATTTCTCTACATAAGTCCACAGAGATACAAGTATCACCATTGCTAGTACCAGAAAGCCTCATCCCTGATAGATATCTCCCTCACTCACTAAGTGAGTCACATCACTGTTCCAAAAGATGCCTTAACACTGAGCCCACAGTCCCTCAGCACTGAAACCGCAGTTGCCAATACTAGACATACCACATTCTTGAAGTTCAAAACTGTAAAATTGGAGAATGATTACTGGTTTCCAGGGATTACAGGGATAGGGTGGGAAAGGGGGAAAGGAAGTGGATATGACAATAGAAGGGCAATAGGACTGCCGTTACTGGTACATGCAGGTGCTGTCCAGAGGCATAAGGACAGGTTCAACACACTCCTCTTTGGTGCCCTGACATGCCTGCCAGAGGCTAAGGGACTGCTTCATGCAGCCTGCTGCCACCAGTACCCACCCATGCATGCCATCAGAGGCCTGGTGATCAGCCCACTAAGCATGCCACTGCTACTGCTGGTGCCTACACTAGCCATTCAAAGTCCCAAGGGTTAGCCTGCCGCTACTACTGCCATCATCAATGCCATACATGCTCTCTATGGGTTCAAGGACCCACCCACTTAGTCCATCATTGTCACCGCAAGAACCTGAGCACACCACCTGCAGACACAAGAGCAAGCATACCAGGCATGCTGCTACCACCACTGGTCCTTGAAGACTGACCTGCCTGGCATCCCCCACTCCAGCAGGCCTTTCCACAGCCTGCACTGTCAACTATAGCCTAAGCCACCAAAGAATTCACTGATGCTGGTGTTAGCCAAAAAAATCGTGGAGATTACATCACTGTACCTACTCAGAATAAAAGCCAAAGCTCCCTACCCAACCAACACTATAGATATATCTATGGAAAAAAATGTATTTTCCTATGAAAGTCAATTGAAAAAGTTGGAAGAAGTGGTGCACAAATATCAATGTAAGGATACAAGAAACGAAAAAGTGAAGAAGAAACATGACACCTTCAAAGAAACATAATAATTTTCCAGTAATAGATCACAAAGAAAAATTTATAAAATGCCTGAAAAAGAATTCAGAATAATAATATTAAAGAAACTCAGTGAGATACAAGAGAAAAAAATACATGTAATGTTCCCTACACAAGGAAAAAGATATTTTAGGAAAGCCCCAGGACTAGGTGGTTTTACTGCTGAATTCTACCAAAGTCATAAAAAACTAACACCAATTATTCTCAAAGTATTCCAAAAAATTGAAGAGCAAAAAATTCTTCCTAATGCATTCTATGAGGCCAGCATTACCGTAATACCAAATCCAGACCAGGACACAATAAAGAAAAAAAACTACAAGCCAATGTCCCTGATGAACAGAGACACAAGAGTCCTCAACGGAATACCCCCAAACTGAATCCAACAACATATCACAAAGATAATATACCATGATCAAGAGGGACTTATCACAGAAATGAAAGAGAGTTCAACATACGCTAATCAATAAGTGTGATACATTATATCAACAAAATGGAGAACAAAAACATTATGATCTTCTCAATAGTTCGAGAAAAAGCATTTGATAAAATACAATATGTCTTCATGATAAAAACTCCCAACAAATTAGGCACAGAAGGAACATACCTCAACATGATAAAGATCATATATGACAAATCCACAGATAATATACCAAATGGGGGGAAAAAAAACTATTAGGCTTTCCTCTAAGAACTGGAACAAGACAAGGTTGCCCACTTTCACCACTTTTATTCAACTTAGTCCTGGAAGTCCTAGCCAGAGCAAGCAGGCAAAAGAAAGAAATAAAAGGCATCCAAATTGGAAAAGAGGAAGTCAAATTGTCCCCCATTGCAGATGACACGATCTTATATGTAGAAAAACCTAAACACTGCACCAAAAAAGTTCTTAGAACTGATAATGAATTCAGTAAATTTTCAAGATATAAAATCAATATACAAAAATCAGTGATGTCTTTATACACCAAAAATGAACTAGCTGAAAAGAAATCAAGAAAGCAATCTCATTTTTAAGAGCTGCAAGGAACATGAAATGCCTAGGAATAATTTGAACCAAAAAGGTGAAAGACATCTACGATGAAAACTGCAAAACACTAATTAAAGAAATTGAAGAGGACTCAACAAATGGAAAGACATCCCTGTTCATGAATTGAAAGAATTGATATTGTTTAAAATGACCATACTACCCAAAGCAATCTATATCTGTATATAAAATATGTATAATCTCCCCATCTTGAGATCCATTACTTAACCACCTCTGCCAAGATGTTTTTGCTGCTTAAGGTAACCCATTCACAGCCTCCTTCCAGGGGTTGAGATGCGGACATCTTTGGGGCACATGCCTGTATTCCCAGCTACTTGGGAGGCTGAGGCAGGAGAATTGCTTGAACCCAGGAAGTAAAGGTTGCAGTGAACTGAGATCACACCACTGCACTCCAGCCTGAGCAACAGAGTGAGACTCTGTCTCAAAACAATAAAACCGAGAGAGAGAGAGAGAGAGAGAGAGAGAGCAGATTGGATGATGGAAGCAGGAGTCAAAGTGATGCAACTGTTGGTTCTCACAAGAGAGTCAGGTACCATGATCAAAACAATGAAGCAGCTTCTAGAAGCTAGAAAAGGCAAAGAAATGAGTTCTCCCCCGCAAGGCTCCCAGAAGGAACACAGCCCTGCATATCCCTGGCTCTCAGCCCAGTGAGACCCTTTTTGGACTTCTGACCCCCAGAAATATGAGATAATAAATCTGTGTTGTTTTAAGCTACTAACTTTGTGATAATTTATTATAGCCGAAATAGAAAACTAATATAGATTTTGGTAACAGGTAGATGTAGCAAATACCTAAAAATATGGAAGTGATTATAGAATTGAACAGTGATCACAGGGTGGGAAAAAATTTAAGGAACATTATTTTTTAAAATATTAGGTCACCTTGAAAAGGCTGTTTATTAGAAATATGGATGCTATTGACTCTGCTAGACAGAACTCAGAAGAAAGTAAAGAGAGTAGCAGAGAAAACACTTATCCCCTTAGAGAATACCTAAATCATCATAAAAAGGCTGTTCAGTAAATATATGGATGTTAAATATATTGCTGGTGAGAACTCAGAAAAAAATGAGGACCATGCTATTGGAAACTGTAAGAAAATGAATCCTTGTTATTTAATAGCTGAAAGCTTAGTGGAATTGTGCCCTGCAGTTATGTAGAAAGCACAACTTGTAAACAATGAACTTGGATATTTTATCTCAGAAGATTTCCAAGCCAGGTATCAAAAGTATATAGCCTGGTTTCTTTTGCAACTCATAGTAAAATGAGAGCATAAAAAAAATGGATTAAAGGAAGAATTGTTAAGACTGAAGAAACCAGGACCTGATTCTACGGAAAATTCTCAGGCTATCTAGCTTGTGAAAGATGCTAAAATCAGGATATTGACTGTCAGGAAAACATGCTTGGAGAGAAAACCAAGAGTGTGACTAAATAATCTTTTCCTAGTGCCTTAGCAGGACAAAAGTTCAGAGTATTCAGTCACACAGAGGGTTCTTTGAAGAGGCTGAGCATGTGACTCACAGATCCTGTCAGCCACATCAGCAGAAGCCAGGAATAGAGATGAAATTGCATAGGAAAAGTAGGCAGAGTTGCCTCTTGTCTAATGGAATGAACTCTGTGATGTATGTGGCAGACCCACAAAGTTCTCGAGAATTCTATTCCAACGGCAATAGGAAATGAATACAGTAGGTTTGAAGAAATAGATGTCTAAAATGTAGATAACGGTAAAAGATTCATCACTGTCATAAAATGGCATTATACGTAATCAAGAAGGAAGGCTTTACCTACAACAAGCAAACCTATTTCTTAATCAACCTTGGTTTTTTTCCCACCATCAGATGGATATGTTATAAATGTAGTAAACGCTTTGGCACAATGATGTGAGGTTCTGGGCTACTTGCTCACAGCGATTTTAAGATGTAAATATATGCTGGTGTTGTCGAGTCCTCTCACCCCTGAACCAATCCTGTTCTGTATTCTGTGGGTTCAAAGCAGAGATATTAGCTCAGGTGTGGTGTGGCCTCTGAATCGTCATCAAGCGAAGGGAAACACTAGCTCTTAATAAGGAGCAGGGGACTAATTGGATTCGCTTATAATGTCGCTAGGATTCCAGGGTTTTGAAACTTTTCAGTACATTAGCCCAGATATATCTGAGGCCCAGGGCAGGGAACTCTAGAGACCAGAGGTTAGAGCAGCCTCATGTCTCCTGGAGCATGGAACCTGGGTCTTTCTTCTTATTCATACTGGTCTGGGGTCAGGATATGGAAAGATTCGTACATGTGTTTGATCTTATTTCTGCTATTGCCATTGTGCCTGTCTTTGATCCCGTATGCCCTTGGGTTGTACCTCTTTTACAACACCACTGGGTAAGGGAAGACCTGGAGAAATGTAGAAACAGCATATATATATATGATTTTGGCACTTTGTTATTTATTTAGGATGTGTGCAACATAGTATATTTTATTTTGTTCTTTTCTACAATTTCACAGGTAGAAATGTTCTCAGTAGATCATATCTTATGTTCAGACAAGGGGAGCATTAATGGTTCAGTAAGGAAATAATGCTCTGTTGTTCTGATCAGAGCATAAATTGCTCTTGGCCTTGATTTACCGTAGGCTTCAACTTACTCCAAAATGTATATTATTGTAGGCCTAATGTCATTCAAGTGAAAACCACTGGAGATGCTAACAGGGTAAAATGTGCTCTTATCTCACTTGACAAAGCTATAAACACAATGGCTTTCAGGAAAACTTGAATGGAGTTTCAATCCTTTTTTACTACTCCACGTCCCCTCTGTATTTCCAATATAGGTGGATGTTTTTCTTCTTTTCTTTTTGATGCATTTTTCTTTCCCATCCTTAGATTAACCCAGAGCAACTCTTAAATATGCCCTTAAATATGCATTTTGCCTTATCCGTTTATCCACGTTCTCCTTCAGTGAACCTTGTCGCTGTTTTAGCTTTGTTGTAAATCCCAAACTATGGCTCAATACAGACACACACAGTAATTCTACGTGAGAAGTTACTACTTCCAAGTCCCTGCATGGAACTGTTAGGAATCTGAGACTTGGCGGGGGAGGAAATTCGTCTTCCCAAAAAAAAGATGAAATGCAGAGAAAATGAACCTAGGTGATACCGTGGGCTTCAAGTTCACAGTGTTGGTAGTGAGGACTCATTCCTCTTGAATTTGTGGTCCAAGGTTTGAGATGAGGTTTCTCTGAGGGTTGTCATTTCCTAAGCATTTACTAAATGAGGGATTTTTTTTTCTTCCTGGGTATCTTGCCAGTCTCAATAGACTTTTTCCATAAATTTTTGGTCAATACTGAGGACTGCATTGTGCAGAATGGCACGAGAGAGATCTCTTCAGCCTGGCTCTTACTAACCAAACACAATGGTTACTTTCTGTTATATTTAAGATGAAGATAAAAATTCTTACTATGATACTTGAGGCTTTTCTAAATTTGTCAATTCAGAAAAACTCTACAGAGAAATGTGTATGTGTGTCATAAGGACATTGTATGCTCTCAACTTGTCCTAATCCCAGTATTCCTCTTACCTGCATCCAGATGAAGAAGAAAAATACAGAAGAAATAATTGTTGTTAGAAGTAAAATCTGAGAGCATTATGATTTGAGTTATTTCAAAATGATTGTTCACAGAGTGTAGACAGATGCTTGGCTTAGTACATTGTATTCCTTGAATATAGGGTAGCAACAGTTTTATCCACACATTGAGAATTTGAGTAAGCAGTGACCAGTATCTGTATGGAAATCTCTCTGGAGGGTGAGGAAAGCAGAAAAATAAGTTTACCGCATCTTCATCCTGTGGCCTCACTCAGGTAGGCAATACAGGAAAAAATGGAGCAGAAGCTGAGACAAGAAGAGAGTCCTGGGATCAGACAGGGGTATGGAGCAGAAGGAGGAAACAAAAAAGATTAAAGATGGAACAAACAATGGCCAGGAGCAGCAGATATCAATGGCAGAGAAAAGAGGAGAGAGAGGAGGCTGATGGAATATAAAGAAAGAGCAAACACAGAGAGAAAATAGAGAAAGGGGGACAGACAGATAATAACGGGGAAAGGAAGAGGGAGAAGTAGCAGGACACTGGAGGAAAGAATAAGCAATAGACCCTGGAATAAAAGAAAAGCTGGTGAGCCACGCATGGCAGAATTGCCATCTGTCCTGTGGATATCAAGAGCCCTTCTTTCTCCCCTTCTAGTTATGCTACTTTGGATATTTCATTCTACACCTATTCCATTTTGATTTATTGATCTTCAAAGCGGCTCATGAAGTTAGCAGTCATACTCTGATGGTCAGCACACTGTGTCCACTCTTTGATTTATGTGATCCAGACAGAGAGCCTCAGGACACCCTGTGCAGGGAACAGAATCAGCAATGGATGGGAAGTCCTGGATGGACGATGTCCTGAGTTAACTCAGGGGAGGCCGTGGGTGTGTTTCTGGTCTGTCAACCCAAATTGAGGGTTCCATACAGTGTCAGAAAAGGCAAAGAGCCAGGAGTATGTGTACTTACTCTAGATGAGGTATTTTTGCTGAAAAATATTCACTATGAATATAAGCATAACAGTTTTCCTCAACAGCTATGTAGATAAATTCAAATATCTCCTCAGGGGCCTGATCATCTATGGAGGAAAGAGGAAATGATATACAGCACTCAGGAATATCTGTGGAGTTGGGACCAATAGTCTTACTGTTTAACCAGAACCTGTTGAACTCTAAACATGCTCTACACTCTCTCATAGCAGGGTAGAAAGTCTTCTGTTTGGTAGGGACATATGTAAAGGAGGAGTTGGTAGGTTTACCCTGGTAGTGTGATCTTATACAGCTGCATTTTCCTGCTGACTTGACCAGGCCCCAGAATAAAGAAATACTGCTGGGGAGGGTAGGAGGAATCTACCTGGGACCCTTCATGTTTAGGCTTTCAAGAGGCCACTTACAGGCCTTCAGCCAAGTCTCAAAACAACAAAATATGCAGCCTCCCCTGCACTTACACCTTGGATATTCCTTAACCACCAGAAGCAGAATTTTCACCTTCTCATAATTACGTCATAGTAGCAAGACATCATGGTGAAGAACTCTACATTCTCACCAAACTCACCACCTCCCAGGTAAACAAGTGGTGGTGTAGCAGTGCATAAGAATAGGTCTGCCCACCTGTACATGTATGTTTATTGCAGCACTGTTCACAATAGCAAAGACTAGGAACCAACCCAAATGCCCATCAGTGATAGACTGGATAAATAAAATGTGGCACATATACACCCTGGAATACTATGCAGCCATAAAAAAGGATGAGTTCATGTCCTTTGCAGGAACATGGATAAAGCTGAAAACCATCATTCTCAGCAAACCGACACAAGAACAGAAAACCAAACACTGTATGTTCTCACTCATAAGTGGGTGTTGAACAATGAGAACACATGGACACAGGGAGGGGAACATCAGACACTGGGGCCTGTCAGGGGTTGGGGGGCTAGTGGAGGGATAGCAGGGGGTGAGGGGATAGAGGAGGGATAGCATTAGGAGAAATACCTAATGTAGATGAAAAGGTGATGGATGCAGCAAACCACCATGGCACATGTATACCCATTTAACAAACCTGCACATTCTGCACATGTACACCAGAACTTAAAGTATAATTAAAAAAAAAAGAGTAGGTCTGCCTAGAGACAGTGATGAGAGGCAGGAAAATACAGAGGCCGGCAGCAAGGTGGGAGCCAGGGAACAAGTAATTTCCAGCTACATGCTTGCCTGAACCTGAGGATTTTCAGAATAGGGGGAGTGAGTAAGGTCATGGCCTCACTGTGGTGAGTTGTCACCAGATGAGGGTGTAGTGGCATGACTTTGTCCAAGAAGAAGCATGGCCAACTTGAAGGACAATGATTGTGGGACTAACCTCTGAGCTCTTTGCGACATCCTATGGAGTTCTTTCACATTCTGGGACCTTTCCAGGGACGGTCATATTCCCTATTCCAAGGGAATAGTCATAAGAATATTGGCATTCTCTTTGGGAATATTGGTTTTTCTTTGGAAAATGGGGATGGTTTTAGTACATTATTAATTTGCAATATCATAACATTATAACCATGACCTCAACACAATCCATCCCCCAACGTAAAAGCTACGAACTTTCTTAGTCTATGAACCCTAGACTTAACCACGTCCTTAGCCTTTTGTCTCAAGAGGAGGCCACATGTAGGTCACAGGCCAGTTGCTTGTTCCCATTTACTATTCCAGGGCCTCTCAGTACCACCAAATAACTCATCGAATCCTCTGCATAAGCAAGGGAAAAAGGCTACATTGTATTCTATGGTGATGGGAGACACTTTAGAAACTTGTCCTAGACTAGGGTCATCTTGTCCACAGGATCAGAGATGTCAGTGCAGTGTGAATTCATGTTGTGTTTGTTTGTTTGTTTAAAAAAATCTTTGTAGAGATGGGGGTCTCCCTTTTTGCCCAGGCTGGTCTCAAACCCCTTGCCTCAAACAATAACCCCAGCCTCCCAAAGTGCTGAGATTATAGATATGAGCTACTGCACCCAACCCAGGTTTATTATCATGTATATGCAGATATACATATGGAGACATAATTATAGAGGTACTTATATACCGTGATTTTCTGGCTCTGTCCCCTGAGCAGACCAAGAAGCACTGACACACAGTAGAATGAGCACATCTAGAACCAAGATCTAAACATCATTGGTTTCTAAACATAATTAGTCATTAAAAGAAACCAGAGCCCTTTGGAGGAAGGTCAGGGGCAGAAAACACAAAATAATCCTGGGTATTTCAGAAAGACACATGAATCAGTCTAAAGTAGTGTCTAATAGCCAAGGCAGCCTAAATGAGGACTCAGTGTGATCTGTTATCCTGGACTGGATCAGGGAAATGAAAAAAGTATGGGTAGGAAAACTTGTTAAACCCCATGAAGTCCATAGTTTAAATAGTATTGCACCAATGTTAATTTCATAGTTTTGACAAATGTACTGTAGATATGTAAGATATCTGTATAATTTCCTCAAATTTTCTGCAAATCTAAATGTATTCCAAAAAGTTCTCTTAAAAACCTAAATTGTAAAAATATTCCAAAAAATAAACAAAATAAAACAACAAAGCCGACAAGTAGATGAGTGTTAGTGGATGGTGTAATGGAAACTGAGAAAAAATACTACAATTAACTTCTGATCCCATCATCAGACTGTATCTCCCTCGTGAACATGCCCAAAAGATGAAAAAACTGCAGGTGACTATATATCCCCAGTGTAATTTTGGGATTTGGGGGAGACACTTTAGAAACTTGTTCTAGTGTCTGGGCATGGTAGCCCATGCCTGTAATCCCAGCACTTTGGGAGACTAAGGCTGGTGGATCACCTGAGGTCAGGAGTTCAAGACCAGCCTCGTCAACATGGTGAAACCCTATGTCTAGTAAAAATACAAAAATTAGCTGGCATGGTAGTGGGTGCCTGAATCCCAGTTATTCAGGAGGCTGAGGCAGGAGAATTGCTTGAACCCGGGAGGCAGAGGTTTCAGTAAGCCACGGCACTCCAGCCGGGGTGACATTTTGTGACTTACTAAAAAAAAAAAAAAAAAAAAAAAAAAAAAGCAAACAAAAGCTTAACTCAGTGAAAAAGACAGAATGTCAATTGGAATTGTAAAGGATTTATAGTTTTATGATAAAGATGGGATCTGCCTATCACAGTTTGGAAATTGATTAATGTCTTCGGACCTAACTTACTAATTTATAACATTTTCCAAAGAGCAACCATGAATGTGTGCCCTCCGTGTTTAGGTTTGCGAAGTAACCTACACAATCCAATCAACAGCTACTGCACAGGATCCTATGCTGAAGTCATAAACACTTCCCAGGAGCCCTTGGGCTGGCTGTGGGAGGGGAAACTGTGCAGAGGACATGGTGCTCCTAGCGCACACTGGGAATCTGAGTGAGCTGAGGGGCACTGACAGGAATATACACACTTCCAGATATTGACACGTTTCCCACCCCTCCATGTTCAGAGCACAGATTTGTCCCCTCAACTAAGAAAGACCCTCATACCTGACTGAGAGAAAGATAAGTTTCCTTTCACAGACTCCAGAATCTGAGGGAAGAGATTCTACGTTGTGTTCTGTAGACATAGAGGAACTTCCAGTTCCTCCCGTTCCCAAAATTCTAACCATACATCTGAGAATCAAGGTGCATCTTCTCAGACAGGAACACACTTGGAAGAGATGGTATAACGAACACAGACTTAGAAACATGAATAGGCACAGATGGGTTACCTGTGACTTCATATTGGCCCTATATTCCAGATACCCTGTGCCCTTACAGCTGAGGGAGCCTCCAGCTGATAGCCAAAGAGAAGCCAGGGTCTTCAGTCCTATAGCAACAAAAAAATCAACGCAACAAAAATCCTTAGTGAACATGAAAGCAGATCCTTTCCTAATCAAGCTTCCAGATGAGAACACAGCCTCTCTGACACCTTGATAGCAGCCTGTGAAACCCTAAGTAGAGAGCCTTTTAGAGGAAAGCTAATTGAGATTTCTGAGACACAAAAATTCTAAGATAATACATACATATTTTTTTAGCTGCTAAGTTTGTGATCATTTGTTTTGTAGCAATAAATGACTACGTATTTCTCTGTTCAACCATCACTGACCCCACATTTAGAATACTCTCCATCACTGGCCTCCCATATCTAAACTTATAAATACCACATCACTGATCACTTGACTTCACATCCACTTCATTTATGCACAAATTTCATATCATGCAGCCTAAAATACCACTTGGCAACATTATCGTCTTGTCTCTGGAGTCATACCATTGAAACTCTAGACTCCATCTCACTAATCCCATAGTTAAAACCTCCCTGAACTCAAAGCTCTACACTTTTAACACAATTCCATCACATAGAACCACATTACTGACAATAGAGTCTTCTCCTCCCTTGCCTGCATACCAGCATAATTGAATCTATATCCTCACTATTACTCGTAATCTGCTATCCCTTGTTATACAATACTTATCTTTGAGCTTACACATTTTATTGATTATCATTTTCATTGATTCTGGAGTGTAACAACCCCACATAGCAACATTATTGGCCCTACAGTTCAATAACACTAGCCCTAGGAACCTTTATCACTGGACTCACAAACCCTCATCGATGAGCTCATATATTCCAGCAATTTTCCCACAAATCCTCATCACTCCACCTCTAACATTTCATAAAAGTGGAATCACAAAGTAGGTGGTATAGCGTGTTTGGCTATTTTCACACAGCATACTGTTTCTGAGCATATTACTCTATGTTGTAGCATATTTGAGTACTTAATTCCTTTTTTGTTAGCTAATAGCATTCCACTGCATGAATATACAACATTTGCTTATTCATTAACTAGTCGATGAATAGTTGTGTTGTTTCCACATTTTGGCTGTTATGGGCAATGTAGCTTACATTACATTGGCATATGAATATTTGTGTAGGTGTGTATTCTAATTTATCTTGGGTGAATATCTAGACATGAAATTGCTGGGTCATATGCTAAAATTTATATTAACTCTTTGGGTAAACTGCCAAACTAATTTTGCAAGCTGGCAGTATCATTTTACTTTCCCACCTGCAGTGTATAAGGCTCTCAGGCACACCACCTCCTCACCACCATGTATCACTAATTAATTTTTTTTATTATATTCATTCTAGCGCATCTAAAGTAGTATCCTATTAGGGATTTCATTTACATTTCCCTAATGACAAATGATGTTCAACGTCCTTTCATTTGCTTATTGATCATAAGTATATTATCTTTGGGGAAATATCTACTAAAATGCTTTGCCCATTTTATATTTGGTTATTTGCCTTTCACTGAATTTAAAGCATCTGTTCTATTTTAGATACAAATCTCTTATTAGGCATGAGATTTGAAACATTGTCTCCCATTGTGGTTTATTTTTTCAATTTTTTGATGATGTCTACTGAAGTGCAAGTTTGAATTCTGAAAAAGTCCAATTTATTATTTTCCTTTCTTTGCTTTTTATAAGCCAGTCTTTTCATAAACCAGGTAGCAGCTCTCCATTTGTTGAAAAGATTGTCCTCCCACAATAGCATTGCCTTTGGAATTCTAGAAAACTAATTATTGGCTGACAGTGTGGGTTTTTTTTTTTTTTCTCTTTCATCATTTTGGATGTGTCGTTATGTTGACTTCTGCCCTCCATTGTTTCTGATGATAAGTTAGCTAATTAGCTTACTGTGGCTTACTCATAGATGATGAGACATTTTCCTTTTGCTGCTTTCAAGATTTTATTTCCGCATTTGATTTGCAACAGCTTGCCTGATGTGTCTAGATGTAAGTCTCTTTGTCATACCTACTTTGGATTTGTCAAATTTCCTGAAAGTTCAATAAAATTTTAGCCAATGTTTCTTTAATATTATTTTGCTCCATTTTTTTCTCTTCCCCTCTTCTAGGTATAGACTTAAATTCATGTTGATAGGCTTAATAGTTCCTGATTGGTCTCTGAAGTTCTCTTTATTTATCTATGTTACCTTTTCTTTCCATTATCCAATTGGCTTATCTCTATTGATTTGTCTTCGGGTTTCTTGGTTCTTTCTTCTGCCAGCTCAAACCTGCTGTCAGGTCCCTCTAGTAAACTGGACATTTTAGTCATTGTATTTTTCATCTGCAGAATTTACATTTGATTCATGCTTGTACGTTCAACTTCCTTATTGATATTATCTACCTTATGTGTCATTGTCATGGTGCTTTAATTCTTTAAACATGATTTCTATTAGTTCTTTGAAGATATTTATAATAGTTGTTTTCAAGGCCATTCTTGCTAAGTACAATGCCTCAGCTCAGCCCCCACCAGGCTCTGGAAAGAGTTTCTATTGATAGATTTTTTTATCTTCTGTATGAGTTACACTTTCCTATTTTTTTATATGTATTGTGCAAAGTTTGGTATTTTATATTATATGCCCTAGTAACTTTGCACCCTCTTACCGCCACCCAGGTTGTTTGTTTGTTTGTTTGTTTTGAGACTGAGTTTCACTCTTGTTGCCCAGGCTAGAGTGCAGTGGCCCAATCTCAGCTCTCTGCAACCTCTGCCTCACAGGTTTAAGTGATTCTCCTGCCTCAGCCTCCCAAGTAGCTGGGATTACAGGTGGCCAACACCACACCCAGCTAATACTTTGTATTTTTAGTAGAGACAGGTTTTCGCCGTGTTGGTCAGGCTGGTCTCGAACTCCTGACCTCAGGTGATCCACTCGCACCTCCCAAAGTGTTGGGATTACAGGTGTGAGCCACCGTGCCTGGACTTGTTGCTATTTTTCTTTGTTTGGTTTGTCTTTTTGTTTGTTTAGGGATTTTTCTGGGTTAATTCTGTGGAGTCTGTTTCCTCTGTAGTGTGTGCTTGCGCTGTCATTTTGTGTATTAATCCAATTAACATTGCAACCTCAGGCTAGCTGCAGTGTCAGCCTTCCACTGAGATCACTATGGCTTTAAAAATTTGCCCCTAGCATAGATTTCTCTGCACTCTGTGAGAAATCAGCCCTGCCAGCAGAGCAGCAAAGCATAGTGTCCCCAGCCTGCCTTGAATGCCCAGGTAGAAATTCCATGCCACAGAGCTAGGAGAAAATGGGAGCAAGCCAAGAGTAAAATGCCTCAAAACTCACTACTCTAACAAAGATGCATTAGATTGGATAAGTACTTCTCAGCTATGTGCATTTGATCAATTTCCACAGACTTCAAGTGATTGCTTTTGTCAGCTTTGCCCAGTTTTATCATGGATTTGGGCAAGATGATTTGTCAACCTCCTCACACTGCCAACCTGGATGTCCTGTCTCACTCCCACATTTATTTTTTATCATTTCTTTCCTTTATTAACATTCAACTGAATAGTACTCTGGTTCTTTTTCTTTTCAATGATATACAAAGTATATTTCAGAGATACACTGGCTTTTTGCCTTTCAAAATGAAATGTGCTTAAATGTATAATATCATGCATTATATTTAAATTACAACTCCTTTCTAAGCCTGTTATAATATACAAATTTATAATGACCATAACCACTAACTTTAATGCAGCAAAATTAAATGATGACAATTACATATTTATTCTCATTTTTGGATAAATTTTCTTATTTAGAAACCACTAACTCAATGCAAAGAGTTCACCTCAAAATGTGACTAAGGGAGTGTCCTTTAGGGGACTTACCTTTAGGTCTTTCAGGGTGTTTACTAAAAACATGACTCAAATTACATTTTTCTTTTTGAGATACCAATTCATATTGTTAATGATGGAGGATAGAGATGTCTTGGCCCTCATGATGCTTGGCATATATAATATATATGTTGAAATATAATGTAATTGGCAATTTTCATGTTTCCTTCTAAGTATGTTTCAACCTCTTCTGTTTCACATACTGTGAGCTCAGTTGTTGATTTCTCAGGCAGAGGGGAATTTGGGGGTTTCTACAATATTTAGTTTCTATACCTTATTAGGAAAGTGAACATGGAAAACGAATGATAGGAATCAGACTATTTATACCATTTTAGGTGATCTGGGTGTGCTTAATTAATGTATTTTACACCACAACATTTCTGCCTTGTTATAACTATCCCTTGTTTCCATATATTATCACAAACATAGATCTGAATTTATTTAGGTTACAATGTCCCTATACCTATGGAGTTATAAAGGCCAGAGTCTATGAGGTTGAACACATGAATGGCACAGTGACACTATGGAAGGTGGTCTGCTACATCTGTAGAAGGGCATGCATGTATCAGTCAAAAGGAAGGGAACCATAAGCTTAGACATAGAAGTCGGTGATTCCATTAAAAGGCATCTAAAGATTCAACAACATGAAATCTATAAGCTTAGTAAGGAGTTTATGGATGAATTGTGGAGTATAGAGGAGCTATGGCCTTAGTGATGTGGATTTTGAAGTATTATTGATGTGGAATTAGTAATCTCATTGATGTTAGTTTCATGGAGTCAGTGATTTGGATTCTCTAATATTACTGCTGGGGCCCGTCTCACAGACCCCAGCTGTACAACAGATGAATAAATGCACCCAACATAGATTTCCAGTAAACAAGTGGCCTAGAGGGTTGTAAGCTACTCACAGAAAAAGTTCAGCAGCTACACGACACTGACTATTCACCCCCTCCCCATTTTTTCAGTATAGACTTAATAACAGAGGCTCTAAGTCAGCACACTTGTAGAGAAAGATTATAAGGCCAGGTTATGATGACAAAGCAAACACCATTACTGGGTAATCCCCCTGGTCGACCTCCCCATCCAGCTCAAAGGTTAGTTTTAAGACCACATGAGTAAACA
The DNA here is from genome assembly GCA_963573385.1 of Cacajao melanocephalus. Classification (NCBI taxonomy): domain Eukaryota; kingdom Metazoa; phylum Chordata; class Mammalia; order Primates; family Pitheciidae; genus Cacajao; species Cacajao melanocephalus. The sequence continues at coordinate 30,806 of CAUYLG010051500.1, read as the reverse complement.
AGCTAGCTAGGTAAACTACTCACATTCCTTTGTGTTTGCACCTCTCTGGCTCCTGCAAAGAGACTCTGGCTGCCTTCAGCCATGAACTATAGAAAAAACCCTTAGGCCTTCCAAAAGGGTTTGAGACTACATTCCATAAATTTCTGTAGTATTTTTAATATTTTTGCCACCACCCTGAATGAATTCCCACAATTACCAATGGGGTCTATGATGCTATACATTGTGTGGCATCAGTAATATAGATGACATCTGATCAGTAATGGGGAGTCTAGGGCTCTATGAAGGGCATGTCATTGCTGTCTAAAAAAAGTGAACACAAGTTATGGATCAATACAGATCCACTCATGATTTTGAAACAGGTCCTGTTAAAGCCAAAGAGATTAACTCAAGCGAATCATCACTGAACCTGAGGGACCAAAGGAGTGCAAATTATATTCCATCAGAGTTATGGGAGGGGCTTCACATGAGAAAAAGTATCCTTACCAACCAAAAGTGAAGATTATGTCTTATCCACTAGGAAGTATGGATGTATTCAGAATAACAATAAATTTATAAGCAAAGATAAAATAGTATTTGAAAATCAACATTCATTCATGATTTCTTTAAAAAAAGTCATAAAACTAATAAAGGGGAGCTTCCTCAACTTGATAAAAGATGTCTTCAAAGCACCTACTTCTAATTTATATTTTCAAACAAGATGGAGAAAATGCATTTCAGTGTAATTGTACCCCTAATTATAGCCAATAACCCTGAGAAAAAAAATCAAACCAAATATAAACACTTGGACAAGTGTAAAAAATAAATTGCTATGGCTGGAGAACTTGAAACTCAAGAAATGACAGGGAGGTTATTTCCAATTTCTTCCCCCACACCCTATTCCTGTGTAACCTGGACTGGGCATTGGAGAAACCCATAACCAGGAAATGGCAATGCACACAGACCAAAGGGCCCAGGAAAAGGCTTTTTCTCTAGCAAAAGGAACAGGAAAGTGTCAAGCTATCAAAGAGAACACTTTCACAAGTACCCTACTCAGGTGATCACCATGAATAAAATCACACCACCCTTTTTCCCTCCAGATGTTGTAATCAGCATGGGAACTGTGGACAGAGCCCTAAATTGCATCTCTCTTGTAGTAACAAGGGGACATATTATCCTTTCTCCACTGAAATGATGTCTGCTAAGATTGTGGGCAAGCTTCAACCTCCACCACTTCCCTGCCTCCCCCTCTGGTGGGTAACCTTGAGACTATGGACAGAGTCTGAATTCCATCCTTAACTTTGAGTAATAAGGTGACAAGTAACACATCTCCCCTTTCTGAGGGACATATGGCCATTGTGATGGTTAATTTTACGTGTAAACTTGGCTAGGTTACGGTGCCCAATGTTTGATCAAACACCAGTCCAGATGTTGCTGTGAAGATACTTTTTAAACGTGATCAACATTTAAACTGGTAGGCTGAGTAAAGCAGATTATTCTTCATAATGTGAATGGGTCTCACCCAATCTGCTGAGGTCTCCCAAGAAAAAAGGAATTCTGCCTTCAGAATGGAGACTACAATATTAACTCTCCTAGGCAGGGCTGCCCTGCAAATTCCAACCTGCCAGTCCCCAAAATTGTGTGAGCCAATTGCTCTTTTTTACAGAGAGAGAGAAATTTGTGTGTGTATAAAATATCTATGTATGTATGTATCTCTCTATATACATAATGTCTCTATATATGATATCTCTTTATATACGTATATATGATAGGATATATGCTATTCTATTGCTTAGAATAGAATATTGGTTCTGTTAGTTCTGTTGGTTCTGTTTCTCTATTGTTCTGTTTCTCTAGAGAACCCTGACTAACATACCTATGGATACTGTGAGTGGAGTTCTGACTTCCATTTCTCGTCTTCAGTAACAAAGAGGTGCCCCTTCTCCTTTCCATGAAACATGGAAAAGCTCTGTAATTCCAGAGTTAGATACGCTATTTGAAATCATTCAGCAAAAAATTTCCAAAAGCTATATGAATCTAATTCTAAATATCTCTCAGTTTACTTAAAAAATATCTCACAGAAGGGATGTTAAAAAGAAGGCACAAGGAAGCCCTGTGGTTCCATGGAAGGAAAAGCAAGATTTTCCTACAGTGGAGGCCAATAGTAGATGCCATATGCTATGAAAAATTTCCAGGCCAAGTAACTTCTACCCCTGATAGAAGTTTATAGATAGTAAAGGAAGGTGACTATCTGGATCCCAATCCTTGCTCTTCTATGACCTAACTGTGTGATGTTTAATAGGTTGCTTAACCACCCTGTCAGTCAGCTTCTTCAGCTATAAAATGAGCATAATTATATTTGCCGTATAGAACTGTTGTATGGGTTAAGAAAAGCAGTGCATGTAAATCAGCTAACTCATTTCCTGTTGTGTTACATACTCAAAAAATATTAGGGTTGCCTTTTTCTTAATTTCAGGATATATAATGCTCCTCTTTAAAAGGAGCCTAGATTTTAACTACAAAAATTCTTGAGGTCCACCTAAAGGTTGACTTGAGCTGATCTTTGATCCACATGAAAGCTCTAACCAGCGTTTTTATTTTCCCTTTAAAAAGTCGCCTTCATCACGTACCCACTGGGTTTGCAAAGTCAGTGGCCAGTGATATATTGAAATTTAATTTTCCAAGATTCAGAAGTGGGGCATTATTCTTAAACATGAAATTGTGTGAACAGAGTTAAACTGTCACTGTATAATGTCACTGTATAACGTTGGTATATAAAATGTGTGTGTGTGTGTGTGTGTGTGTGTGTGTGGATGTGTCCTGTTGAAAAACTTATCAACCAGGATATCATAAAGATATTCTCCTAAGTTATTTTCAGATCATTATTGTATTATCTTTCATATATAGACCTAGAACCTACTTGGAATTACTGTTGTTGATGCAGCTTTATAAGAACAATTGATATTTGTAAGATGAAGCCTGCAAGAAGAATGAAGGCCACCTCCTTTTCAGTAGCTTCTCTTGATTCCTGTGACACATGCAGACCCTCAAAATGATGGGTACCACTGCATTCCATTTCCCTTCCTTTCTGCTTCCTGTCTCAAGTTCTCTTTCTCACTCTTGAAGCTAGTTCCCTGGAAAAATAGACATCCTTATAGCACATGAAATTTCCTATTTATATTTTGGAAGCATCCTACCCTCTGTGAGCCCCCCAGCCTTTATAAAGCTCTTGGAGACTCTCTAAAATGTTGGTGCCTAGGTGGAAATCACAGTGGGAAAAGCCACAGGGCACCCAAAGTTTTCTTTCTGATCTTCCATTTATATAGGATTGGCAGAGAATAAGAATGGGATGATGACTGAGGCAGAAAAGACAATTTGCAGATTTTCTGGGCATATAACCTTAGTGTTTTTGCTTTTGTTTGTTTGTTTAATCTATGATGCCTCTCTCTCCTCAGTTTTGGGTCCCATTTATCAATTTCCAAACAACCAAACAAGGCCACCCTCCCACCATGCTAAGGTGGGCATGTGGGGGAAACAGCAATAATAACAGGGAGCTAGGGTCCAAAGTTATATGGAGTTCACTTGTCAAACTTTACCTGAGACTTGACTTGCTCATGGGCTTAGAGAAATGAAGAGTGCTAGTGCCCCCTGCAGTATAGAGTCCTCCATGGTCCCAAAGAGGGCATCAGAGATTCAGACTGACGTTTGAGTGTACATCTTATGAGAAGCTCTCAGTCACCCTTAAAAATAAAAAAATAAAAAAACATGGTTACAGCTGAGCAGCTGGAGATAGTGATCACTAAATGCAGCTAAAGAAGGCTGCGTGTTGTTAAAGACACACACAGTACCTGAAAGAATAGCATTCCATGTTTTAGGAGGAAAATAAAAGAAGAAAAAAAAAGGAAAAAGGACATTTCTATCTCAAAAGGCACAGATGTTTCCCAATTCTGAGGATGTGGATTACCAGCAGCTTATAAATTCCCTTGAAATTAACAGGTTATATTAAAAAGTGCTGATGCAGCCTTACTACATAAGGGAGAACAGCTCCATTATGACTAGAAAAGCAAAACATAATTTCTAAAGCCTCAGACAATGAAGAATTAAGGTCTTTGCATAACATTGCAAGTTGCTAACTGCTTTGATACCGCTCTAGTAGTTAAATTCATATACAAGAGCCAATGTTAGATACATAATAGGGAATTTAAATATATATAGGCTACAATGCAATTACAGGCAAACTATTGACTAAAAACCAGTTTAATATACAGTATGATGAAGTCATTGTAGCTCAATATATTTTATCTAGCTTTACAGGAATGCCTAATACTGGCCGTGGAAAAAATTTAGTGGGCTTCCTTTTTAAATCAGGCAATTTGCCCTTGTAAAAATTATTTCATAGTCTTTCCCTAAAATTTTCACCTAAAAGAAAACATAATAACAAGATAATATTTCTAAACCTATGGATTATTTCATGATGCAATACCAAATGTTACTAATCATAGCAACAGCTATCAAGGCTATGATGAATTGTGATATTCTAGAGCTCTGCTGCTGATTAGTTAGATGTCTTCCTTTGAAGATTTTACAAATAAAATAACCTGTCATTAAGGAAATGATTAAATGGAGCTTGTGGGAACCCTCAGAGCCTGTTGTGAGTTGAGGCATATGTGCCAGTGTATTAGGTTATAAGTTTGCTTTCTTTATAAGCAAAAAAGAAAGGATCTATAGCCCTCATAATTGGAGAATACAGAACTGCTTCTGGCTTCAGAGCTGGCTTGATCCAAAGATTCTGTCTTTAGGGCTTGTGGTCTGTCTCTCCATCTCACAGCTTTCCTTGACTTCCTTCTGGTAACATTCCTTCCACAGGCTCCCTCTCTTTGGCAGGTCATGGGAGTTTTAGAGCCCCAGGCTCCCATCTAACAGCTCAGCAATTCCACTGAAAAGAGGTAGCCTTTTGCTGCTCTGGTCATGCCTGTAATCCCAGCACTATGGGAGGCCGAGGCAGGTGGATCACCTGAAGTCAGGAGTTCAAGACCAGCCTTGCCAACATGGTGAAACCCCATCTCTACTAAAAATACAAAAATTAGCCGTGCGTGGTGGTGGGCACCTGTAACCCCAGCTACTCAGGAAGCTAAGGCAGGAGAATTGCTTGAACCCGGGACGTGGAGGTTGCAGTGAGATGAGATCATGCTATTGCACTCCAGTCTGGAGGACAAGAGCAAGACTTCGTCTCAAAAAAAAAGTCCCAAGGATTCTTGTTGGTCTGCCTTGGGCCAGTGGCTGGGGCACTTTTATTGCATTGGGGGCTCAGGTCTTCTATGCCCATATCCAGGAAAGGGTGGGCCCAGGAGATTCATTCACCAAAAGGGCCACATGGGTGAGGGAGGAGGTTTTCCTGAAAGAGAAAGAAAGAAATACTTTCCTGAAAGAGGAAGAGGAGAAAGACAGGAAAGGAAATCATAGCTCACATGTCCCCTCCAGCTGTAGTTCTCCCCAACCCAGAGAGACGAATCTTATGGAGATTGTCTACAGGAGCCTGGCAGTGCTACCCAGATGGGACCTCAAACACCACCCCCTACCCCTTAGTGTCCTGAGCAAAGCAGAAAAGGAACCTCCAAGAAAAAATAGAAAAAGAACCTTCTCTCTGGCTGCTTTGTCCACCTAGTAACTCAGTTTGGTGCCCCCTTACTAAAGCGGCTCTCCCACACGCAGTAGGAGCAGGTTCCCATGGGCCACGTTTCTATGGTGTGATCCCACCCTGCCCACAGATGAAGGTAGGAGGTGGGTCCCAAAACTGAGTACATCAGATATTTGCTGAAGAACTTGGAATTGGGGCCAGTAAGTCAGATTTCCCTGTGTGGCTGAACAATAAACATGAGAATTTGAGAGCTTTGTGTGGCCAGGATGTTTATACAGAAGCAGGAAAAGCTGGAAACTGAGAAACAAGCATACAAAGATACAAAGAGAGATGCACAGAGAGATTCAGAGATTCTACGTAACAAAGGTGTTCACAGAGAAATATAGGCAGAGGGCGGAGAAAGGGTTCTTGGGATCTTTTCAGTTTCTGCTTCCATTTCTCCTGGCGTTCAGTCGCTTTTCATCCTGCCTGCCATGAAATAACTTTAACTGATTTCATAGCCACCTTTTCAGTGAGCTGGCCAGAGTTGGTCTCTCCTACTTTCAACTAAGAGTTTTAACCACCATAGTGGGTTTTAGGAAATGGGCCAGTGAGTGGGGAGGCTGTTCTTTGGGCCCCAGGCCCTGGTACACACCTCCCAGCACTGACAAAGCTCACTTATTCCAGGGATGCTGAGCTGCTGCAGGAAGCCCTTGAATATCAAGTTATACCAGCAGAAAAGTATATCAGATTGGAAGAATTTGGGGGATGTTTTGCCTGTGGAGTGGGTGGAGAATAGCCTTGGATCCCTTGAAAGCCCTGGGATGTGTGTTTAGCCACCCCATGGCACTAACTACAGAGGGTCATGTAACCTGGAGCCAGCCAGACAGTCATGGTTTAAAATATTCTGCTGACATCATCCTAGCTATTGTCATACCACTACTTTAAGAATTAACTTATGGTGACACTGACTCAGCATAACACAGCTAAAACTGTTTTCCGCGTCTACTCTTTCCAGTGGTCCAATAATGAGAAAATCTTAACACATGTGTCCCAGGGTCAAGAGAACAATTACTTTTCACATAAACTCATAAAGCCCCAACATTGCTAACATCAAGCACCATATTGCTAATTCCATGTAGTATGAATATATAAACAGAAATAGTCCTGCACGTTTCTAATTATAGGACCTTGAGAAAGTTACTTGAACTCTGTGGGCATTCATGTACTTCTTAGTAGAAAATATTCAATATGTATCACTTCATAAGATTATTGTAAAACCTAATGCTATGGTTTGAATGTTTGTCCCTCCAAAACTTATGTTAAAATGTAATTACCATTATAATCGTATACAAATTTGGGCCTTTAAGAAGTGGTTACATCACGAAGGCTTTGCCCTCATGAGTGAGTGAATGCCATTATGGAGAGAGTGGGTTCATTATAAAAGAGAAAGTTCAGCCCCCATCTCTCTCTCTCTCTCTTGGCCTCCCACCTTCTACCATGGGATGATCGAGCTAGACAGCCTTCACCAGATGCCAGCCCCTTGATCTTGAACTTTCCAGCCTCCAGAACTATGAGAAAAGAAACCTCTCTCCACTATAAATTACTCTGTTGGTGATGTTTTGTTATAGGAACACAAAAGACTAAGACAATTAAATTTACCAATATGAAGTTTTAGTCCAATGCTTAACACACTGCTGGTGCTGAATATTGTTACTGAGCAAAAGGGGAGCACTCCCTCATATGGTTTGGCTGTATCCCTGCCCAAAGCTCATCTTAAATTGTAGCTGCCATAATTCCCATGTGTTGTGGGAGGGACCCACTAGATGATCATTGAATCATGGGGGAGGTTTCCCCCATGCTATTCTCATGGCAGTGAATAAGTCTCGCGAGATCTGATGGTTTTATAAGGAGAAACCCCTTTCACTTGGTCTTCATTTTCTCTCTTGCCTGCTGCCATGAAAGACCTTTTCACCTTCCAGCATGATTGTGAGGCCTCCCCAGCCACGTGGAACTGTGAGTCCATTAAACCTCTTTTGCTTTATAAATTACCCAGTATCAGATATGTATTTATCAGAGTGTGAAAACAGACTGATACACTGCCTAATGTACTGGAAGCTGATGCTATGACATCGGCTTCTGAGAAAAGAAAAGCTTCATGTTGCAGGTTGACTCACAAAGATACAGAAGTCAAGATCAAAGCTGTCTCCCCATGCTAGCTTCAAGTCGGTATTTTTATTAGAAAAGGTTCAGGGGCAGATTCTGAAATTAGCAGGTGATTGATGGAAGGAAAAAGGAGGTCTGCAAAGTCCTGGGGCATGCACACTTATCTCTTCATGATACCTCATGGGTTTCATGTGCAAATTCAGAAGAAATTAGTATGAAATATTGAGTGGAAATTCAGGCTGTGACATCAGCAAGCTCATTCTGCACAAACTCCAGTCTGCCAACTTGGTTCCAACCAATTTCAGCCAGTTTTTTCTTGATCTCACAAGTGTAGGGAGTTTCAGCCTTCCAGAAAGTTGTTTCTTTTCTTATCAGCTGTCCTGCAAACACAGGAATTTCTATTAGTTCCTGGTTTCTTACTTTTTAGGACACAGTTTCAGCTTCAGCTTTTCAGCTTTTCTTATCTGCTATTCTGTAAGCCCAAGAATTTACTCAGTGGTTTCTTGTTTTTTGTTTTTTAACTCTTTGGGACACAGCTTCAGCATCACTTATTATTACTGCCACTAAAAGTATAGCACTGCCTCCAATGACTTAAGAGGCAGATAACTCTCCGTTTAAATTATTTAATACACTGCTTTAGCCAGTGGAGATTCATGATTTGGGGTTGTCAAATAACCGTTATTGTAATGCAGAAAATTCTAGTAGGAATCATGAAATACCACATTTAAGCCTTTTATAAAATAGTTTTCAAAGTAGATTATTTTCTTCTAATGGGTTTTTTTTTTAAAAAAAAAAGATGGGGTTTCACCATGATGGCCAGGCTGGTCTTGAACTCCTGACCTCAGGTGATCCACCCACCTTGGCCTCCTAAAGTGCTAGGATTACAGGCATGAGCCACTGCGCCCGGCCTTATTTTTTTTTTTTTCTAATGGGTTTTAATGAAGAGAAGGGTGAAATAAACCGTAAGACTCTTGGGAGTGTTACAGATTTGGATGGATGGCATGGAGGTAAGGTGGACTGAGAAGAAAGTCTTGATGAAGAATCTGCTGATGTCACAATGATCCCTAATTCTTGGTATTCACCAGGCAGATCAGTTGGTCTCAGAAAGACTCTAGATTCTAAAGTCACCTAAATCTTTGAAGCATGTGACTCTAATTAAAAAAATAATAAATTTTTCTGCCAATACCAGACATTTTTGAAGAGGACAATCATCTTTATATAAGCAAAGTAAGTGTTGTCCTACTTTGAGCCCTGCATAGAGCCCTCACCGGCTCCCAAGTGTCTTCTTCAGTTTACACTTTCCACAGGGTACCCCTAAAATCTCCTCTGATATGGGAATAAAAACAAAGGCCTGAGACCAGGCAGAGTGGCTCACATCTGTAATTCCAGCACTTTGTGAGGCTGAGGTGGGTGGATCACTTTAGGTCAGGAGTTGAAGACCAACCTGGACGATATGGTGAAACCCCATCTCTACTAAAAATACATCATTAGCCAGGTGTGGTGGTGTATGCCTGTAATCCCAGCTACTTGGGAGGCTGAGGCAGGAGGATTACTTGAACTTGGGAGGTAGAGGTTGCAGTGGGCTGAGATCGTGCCACTGCACTCTACTCTAGGCAACAAGAGCAAAACTCTTAAAAAACAAACAAAAAACCATGGATTTCCAGGGAGACACAAGCCCGGACTGGCTCTTTGCAGATCATTAGCTTGTAACTGATTATCTGGGTAACCTCAGGTCTGTCACATTTCTCTTCTAACCTGCTTTCCAATCTATAAAATGAATCTCATTGGCAGCTTGATGCTAGCTGTAGTAATCTGAGGTTTACAATCCCTCAGGTTAAACAACCATATTTCGTTTAAAAAAAAAAAAATCAGCTTTGCAGATGCCACTGCCACCGGGAGCCCCGTAGTAACAGTCATGGTCAACTTCACCGTGTTCTTCAACATATTCATCAGTGGAGAGTCCTTGGGCTGCGTCTCCTTTGAGCTGTTTGCAGACAAGTTTCCAAAGACAGCAGAAAACTTTCATGCTCTGAACACTGGAAAGGATTTGGTTATAAGGGTTCCTGCTTTCACAGAATTATTCCAGGGTTTATATGTTAGGGTGGTGACTTCACACACCATAATGGCACTGTTGGCAAGTCTATCTACAGGGAGAAATTTGATGATGAGAACTTCATCCTGAAGCATACGGGTCCTGGCATCTTGTCCATGGCAAATGCTGGACCCAACATAAACTGGTTTTCAGTATCCTATCATCTTTGTGCTCTTGCTATAGTTCCCTTTGGGTTCCATGATTTTCTTGTTCCCTTCCACGCCTGGCTGGATTGCAGAGTGAAGTTTATAATTATGAAGCAAAAACTAAATAACAAAAAGAAATCAAGGATCATTTACAATATTTAAACAATTAACTAATTTACGATTTTCTAGGACAATCCAGTGACAATCAAAGTAGTTAAATATAATGTTACTGGCCTCATCTTTCTTTTGGGGAAGCTCTTCCTTTTTAATTGCCTTACAAAGATTGTCTGAACATTAATTCACTTACTCTAAAGTCCATAGATAAATGCAAAGACCAGTGAACAAGTTGCTTCTTCTGATACTTCAATAGTCCTTAATATATGCTAGAAAAGCTTTAATCACACCAACAATACACTGTAACTTATTCGATTGCTGATATTTATTTCAACCTGAATTGTTCTTTATCACAGCACTAGCTTAAGCTCTCACAAATGCTTCTAAAAATTAAAATATAACTCAGATACCATAAGATGCATCCTTGTAATGTATAAAATTCAATGGTGCTTAGTAGATTTACAAACTTTGCAACTACCATGTCTATCTAATTTAATAACTTCATCACTCTAAAAAGAAACCCAGTATCCATCAGCAGACCTGAGGACTTTTAACATTTAGAGGAATTGATTGGCTTACAAAGGTGGCAGGCTTAGGAATGGAGCCAGCTCCTGTTGAGTAAAATTAAAGTGAAGTACAGAAGGGTATTTATTTGTACTTCTGTTTTCATTGATTAGTCTCACATGGAGGCAGATGCTAATTTTGTCCAGTTCTTGCACTTGAATTCAAGTCAAGGTTTGTCCCATTCAAAAAATTATGTATCTAGGAAAGGATGCAACCCTTTCACTGTGAAGTCTCTTTGAAGAGTGCAATATATGCAGCTAAGATCATCATTCCTCTTCTCTAAGTTTCTGTTTTTAGCCCAATTTGAAAAAGATAATAGCAAAGAATCAAAGACAAGAAACATGGCGAGGTAGAGACAGAAGAAGCAAGAAACGTTATGAAGTAGCACCAACCAAGGAGATGGAAGAGGGAATAGCATGATGGGACAGGGAACAAAAAAATAGGAGCAGAGGCTGGGCGTGGTGGCTCACACCTGTAATCCCAGCATTTTGGGAGGCTGAGGCGTGAAGATCACTTGGGGTCAGGAGTTCAAGACCAGCCTGACCAACATGGTGAAACCTTGTCTTTACAAAAAAATTACAAAAATTAGCCAGGCATGGTGGCCGGCATCTGTAATCCCAGCTACTCAGGAGGCTGAGGCAGGAGAATTGCTTGAGCCCAGTAGGCAGAGGTTGCAGTGAGCAGAGATCATGCCACTGCACACCAGCGTGGGCAGCAGTGCGAGAGTCTGTCTCAAAAAAAAAAAAAAAAGGAGCAGAAAGCAGAGATACAGATCAAAGAAGAGAGCACAGAATAAGGTGAGGGAACAAAGAAAAGAGAGAAGCAGCAAGGAACAGCAAAAGGGGGAAGGTAGTGGGTAAGGAAACACAGCAAATATTCTTGGACTGCAGGTACATCTGAGGGAGCCAGTCGCAACTGCACAGCTACACTACAAGCTACCTTCTTTCTGCTCATCGCTGAGTTCCTCTTCCCACGCTGTTACATGTATTCAAGTTTCTACTTCCTGCTATATGTATTCAAGTTCAATTTCCCAGCATTTGTGGAGTCTAAAAGAAGAAAAACCCATGCCTTAGGGTCACCACAATGTGTCCAGTTGGGCACAAAGAAATTCCCATTGTGGTTTATGAATAGTCAGTTATAGAGGTTCAAGACACTCTGGGGAAAGTATAGAAATAGACATGGTTGGCCAGACCTGGGTGTGCAGAGTACTGGGGACCTCATGAAGGAAAATTATGCATAGAAAGGGATTGTTTTCTAGGCTTTTGGGTGGGGCCCAATATGAAGGAGTCCATGCAGAGGTTAAAAGGGCAAAGATATGGAAACATGGCAACTCATCCAGATGAGTAGTTTTCTTTTTTACTGGGGTTGCTCACTTTTTTGATGTTAGCACAATTACTCTTCAAATACACTTAGGTTGCCATAATCATCTATAATGAGGAATGAGGAGCACTTATGTGATCCCAGAGTCTTAGTATTAGGTTGGTACAAGAGTAACTGTGGTTTTGCAATGCTTTAATGGCAAGAATACCAATTACTTTTGCAGCAACCTAGTAATTCACCAGGATTCATTGGACTCTGGAAACTCACACTCTTCTTCAGTCAGAGCTGTTTTTTAATGCCCTGTATTTTGATGAGATTGTGGATGTTGGAAGAGTTGGTTTGTTTATCTGGTGATGCTGATTTCATGAAAAAGCATCTTCTTGCTGTCATGATGAAGACCATGGAATTTAGCACAGCATGCTAGAGGGAAAGTGTCACAATTTAGAGAACTCCCTGTTGTGAAGAAATGGAAGCCTTTACCCCTCAGTGTCCTGAAGAGAGTATTCATTCCGAATCTATTTTTCCTTTCCTTTATTTTTTAAGACAGAGTCTCACTCTATCGCCCAGGCTGGAGTGCAATGGCGTGATCTTGGCTCACTGCAACCTCTGCCTCCCAGGTTCAAGCAATTCTCCTGCCTCAGCCTCCCCAGTAGCTGGGGTCTAAAGGCATGCACCACCATGCCTGGCTAATTTTTGTATTTTTTGGTGGACGCAGAGTTTCACCATGTTGCCCAGGCTGGTCTCAAACACCTGACCTCAAGTGATCTGCCCGCCTTGGCGTCCGAGAGAGCTGAGATTTCAACTGTGAGCCACCGTGCCCAGGCCAGAGTTTATGTTTCTTAAGATTCCCCAATGCAAATGATTATCTGGGAGATTTGCCCATGTGGACTGAAAATAAAGGACAATGTATTTGACCCTGAAGGCTGTGATGACACCGAGAGGACTTGCCATATTCGGTAGGTAATTCTAAACTGAAAACTTCCCTTTGACTCACTCTATAAACTGGTCAGTATGATATAGTTCCAAGGAGATAAAAAGTTGTGGGACCTTGAATGTACCTGTGATTATGATTATGCAAATGGAGTACAACTACATGGGGCAGTTGTCACACAGTCACACGAAAAGCTTTATAGAAATATGTGAGGCTGAGGACTTCTCCCAAGAATTTCATTCCATGTGTTAAACTGCTACTCTCCACCAAGGTATATTGGTAATGTCCATGGGGGACCTGGGACTTGCAAGGATGTAAGGCAAGCCTATTCATTGTAATGAATTCTATTGAAATGTACTTTACATACTATAAAATGCCCCCATTCAAAAGCATGGATGATGGTTGAGTTCACAAGTGTAACTACTCCCAAAACCAAGATATACACTTTCAGTTATCAAAAAGATCTCCTCAGCCTGGCACGGAGGCTCACTCCTGTAATCCCAGCACTTTGGAAGGCTTAGGCAGGCAAATCACGAGGTCAGGAGGTCAAGACCTTCCTGGCCAATATGGGGAAACCCCATCTCTATTAAAAATACAAAAATTATCTGGGTGTGGTGGTGCATGCCTGTAATCCCAGCTACTCTGGAGGCTGAGGCGGGAGAATCACTTGAACCAGCTAGTCGGAGGTTGCAGTGAGCTGAGATCACACCACTGCACACGAGCCTGGTGATGGAGGCAGACTCCATTAAAAAAAAAAAAAAAAGAAAGAAAGAAAGAAAAAAGAAAAAAAGAAAATCAAACAGCTGGGCGGGGTGGCTTACACCTGCAATCCCAGCACTTTGGGAGACCGAGGTGGGCAGATCATGAGGTCAAGAGATGGAGACCATCCTGGCTAACATGGTGAAACCCCGTCTCTACCAAAAATATAAAAATTAGCTGGGCATGGTGGCGGGCACCTATAGTCCCAGCTACTCGAGAGGCTGAGGCAGGAGAATCGCTTGAACCCGGGAGGCGGAGGTTGCAGTGAGCCGAGATCGTGCCACAGCACTCCAGGCTGGTAACAGAACGAGGTGAGACTCCATCTCAATTTAAAAAAAAAAAAAACTCCCTGGTGACTCTTTGAAGTCTTCTCTAGCCCCCCTGCACTAGACAAACACTGGTCTGCTTTCTATCAAAACTGATTTGAGTTTTTTCCCTAACATTTCTTACAAATGGAATCACAAAGTGTGTACTTTTTTGTATCTGACTGTTTTGCTTAGCAAAATACTTTAGAGAGTCATGCTGTTGTTGTATGTATCAATAGTTCATTTGTTTTTGTTGCTGAGTAGTATGAATATACCACAGTTCAGTGTCCATTATCTTCTTGTTGGACAGTTGGAGCTTTTTTCCAATTTTTATTTACTATAAGGAAAGCTGCTATTACCATGTATGCAGAAATAATTTTGTGGACATATGTTTTCATAGTAAAAACCCGAGAATAAAATCGGTGGGTCATGCCATAAGAGTGTGTATTTATGCCTCATAAGAATCTACCAAAGTATTTTTCAAAGTTGTACCATCTTGCATTCCTACCAGCAAAGAGGAAGTTGTTTCTGCAAATTTCCTCGAGCAATTTGTGTTGTAAGTTTTTCTTAACTATTAGCTATTTTAGCTAGTATGTGGTCATTTCTTACTCTAGATACAGCGTGCCTTTTTAGGACTGATTATGACGGTAAGCATTTTTTCATGTACTTATTGGCCGTTTGTGTCTTATTTGATCAAGTGTTTGTTTAAATCTTTTTTATTGGGTTGTTTGCTTTCATATTATTGAGTTTAATCTGTTCTTTTAAAATTTTTCTATTATGGGTACAAGTTATTTGATGAGCACAGGTATTTTTTTCAGCCTTTTGCTTGCATTTTCATTTCCTAACACTGTCTTGAACAGATTTTAATATTTTTGGAGTTCAGTTTCTCATTGTTTTGGTTGATGATTCCTGCTTTTGTGACAAAACTAAGAAATTGTTATATATACCACAATATTGTAGAATTTTTCATCTATGTTTTCCACAGGAAATACCATTTTAGCTTTTATGTTAAGCCATATAATATACTGTAAATTAAATTTTTTATGGTGTTACGTAAGAGTTGAGGTTCATCTTCTCCATGTGAATGTCTATGGTTCCAACTCTATTTGTTGGAAAGATTAACGTCTCTTCAATTAACTAGATTGGCATCTTTGTTGAACCATATAGGTGTGGAAAAATCAGGACTGTATGGTTTCATAAATTGATCTATATGTTTACATTTACATCAATAGATTATCTTTGTTACTTTAGCTTTATGGTAGTGAAATAATGTAGTTTAAGTATTTGTGTTTTTGCAAATGTCGATTAAGTCAATTTGGCTGATAGTTGCTTGCATTTGCTATACCCTTACTTGGTTTCTACCTTAGTGTTCTGTCAAGTACTGAGCATGAAGTGCTGAAATCTCTAACTATAATTAGGGGTTTGTCTATTTCTCCTTTCACTTCTTTCAATTTGACATTTGCGTATTTTGACATTTTGCATTCATATATGTGTGTGTGTGTGTATATATGTGAATATATATATGTATGTATATTTAGGACTCTTGTGTCTTCTGGATGAAAACATATTCTTGTCCTTTCTGTCATCATGATATGTCCCATTTTGCTATTTCTTACTTTGAAGTCTTTTTTTCTGATAGTAACATAGACACTCAGATTTTATAATACCTGCATTATCTCATAGTTTAAAATGTTTTGACATTTTACTTTTAAATAATCTACATACGTATATATTTATTTATTTATTTACAAGAGTCCCTTTTTTTTTCTTTTCCTTTGTTTATTTCTTTCTTTTGAGATGAAGTTTCACTCTTTTTGCACAGGGTGGAGTGCAATGGTGTGATCGCGGCTCACTGCAACCTCTGCCTCCCAGGTTCAAGTGATTCTCCTGCCTCAGACTCTCAGATAGCTGGGATTATAGGCACACACTACCACACCCAGCTAATTTTTGTGTTTTTAGTAGAGACGGAGTTTCACTACGTTGGCCAGGCTGGTCTTGAACTCCTGACCTCAGGTTGATCTGCCCAACTCAGCCTCCCAAAGTGCTGGGATTACAGGCATGAGCTACCATGCCCGGCGCCTTATTTATATTTTTATAGACCACATAATTACAGTGAGATCTTGTAGTGAGCTTATAGTTAGGCCCTCATATTATATACAGTTGGACAATCTCTGTTTTAATTGTACTATTTATTCGTATTGAATGCAATTTTTAATATAGTTGAGTTAGTGTCTTGCATCTTGCCGTTTGTTCTCTATTTGTCTCCCCATCTGTTCTTTTTTCTTTTGTTCCTCTTTTTCATCTTTCTTCTGGATGACACATACTTAGTATTCCACTTTATCTCAACTCTTGGCCTATTAGTTAAATTTCTTTGGCATTTCCGTATGTTTTTTCTCCTTATTAACAAAATGCTTCTTTAATACCTCACAATATATATTCAAATAATAATTCTTCATGTAAAATGTGAGAGCCTTACAATAATGTGCTATGATTTACAACTTAGTCATTTGTTATTGCTGCCACACATTTTATTTTTACCAATATTATAAACCCCATAATGCATTGGTTTTGCATTTAGATAGTCAAATATCTTCTTACATGAGAAAATATTCTTTACTATTTATCCACATATTGACAATTTCTGGTATGTTTCATTCATTTACATGCATCAGTTTTCCAACTATTATTTAACTTTCATTTTCAAGAATTTTGTTTAACTTTTCTTGTTGTGTAGATCTGCTTGTGAAAAAGTCTCATAGTTTTTTATTGGAAGTCTTTCTTTTGCTTGCCTTCATTTTGAAAGCAAATATTACAGGGTATAAAAAAAATCCTTAAAATTCCTACTACCTGAAGCTCGAATAAACCAATAAGAATAATACTAACCAGTCCATAGAAAAATAGACAAAGAATTTTAATGGAAAATTCACTGGGAATACTTTAAAATATCATTTGAAAACTTTCTAATTTTTATCAAACGTATAAAATGCAAGGTTAACAGTTGTTTTTTTTTTTTTTAACAGCACTTAAAATGTTGCCATTGTTTTCTTGCTTGAATAGTTTTTTTTAATAAGAAGTCTGCTTTAATTCTTATCTTTGTTCTTCTGGTTGTAATGTGTCTAATTTATTGAGAATATGCCCTGGTGAGGTTCTTTTTCTGTATGAGTTTTGATAAGCTATTGAATGTATGAAAATTTTTTTCAAATTGGAAAATGTTATCCGCTATTTTTAAAAATAATTTTTTTTCTGTACCCCCTAATTCATCTACTCTGGGACTTCAATTACATAGTAATTCATGTTTTCATGGATATCCTTGAACATGTTGGCCATGTTTATAATTGCTAACTGCATTTGTTTCTAATGACTAATTTTTTTCCTGGTTTTGGTCACATTTTCATGTTTCCATGACTAATAATTTTAATTGGATGTTTGACATCAAAAATATTATGCTGTATAGTTCCCGAATTTGTTTCCTCATTTTAAGCGTGCTAGGCTTTGTGTTGTCAGGCAAGCCAGTTACTTGGAGATCAGCTTAATCCCTTATTTGGGATAGTTTAGCACTTATATTATGGTGTGACAGTTCTGCAGTGTCACACCAATGCCCTAGGTAAATAACAAGGACATTCCATTCTGACTATTCAGCCAAATGCATGAGCATATTAACTGTGTCAGATGTTCACCTTACAGCTCCCTAGTTGTTCTTTTCCCAGCTAATAGTTGATCCCATATGCTCATTCAGCTTTATATACAGCAAATATTCAAGGAGACCAATCTGCAGATATTCAGCATTCTTTTTCTGCATAGCTCCCTCTTCTTGGAGAATTGTCTCACAACTTTTAACCTTTTAGTTAATCTTTTATATTAAAGTTAAAACTTTAAATTTGTATTTAATAGATGTTATATGTAGTACATATTCATACATTATAAACATCACAGCACAATGTTGTTATTTTATTTAAACATTCGTATGGTTTGTGTAGGAATTAAGAGAAAATATAATTTAAAAGTTGTAAGTGTCTCTTGCATTTATCAAGATATCTAGCATTCCCAATGCTTCCCAAAGTATTCCCTATGCTTTTAATTTGTGGAAGATGTAAGTTTCTGATGTAATTTCCCTGCAGCAAAAGGAGCTGGATTTACCTTTTTTTTTTTTTTTTTTTTTTTGAGAACACGTTTTTAACTTTTTCATCATCTCATTTCACAAGTTAGTCTATCCAGTTATTTATTTATTTATTTATTTATATATTTTTTTTGAGACAGAGTCTTGCTCTGTCGCCCAGGCTAGAGTACAGCGGCACGATCTCAGCTCACTGCAACTTCTGCCTCCTGGGTTCAAGGGATTCTCCTGCCTCAGCCTCCTGAACAGATGGGACAACAGGCTTGAGCCACCACACCTGGCTAATTTTTGTATTTTTGGTAGAGACAGGGTTTCTCTATGTTAACCAGGCTGGTCTCGAACTCCTGACCTCAGGTGATCCACCTGCCTCAGCCTTCCAAAATGCTAAGATTACAGATATAAGCCACCTCACCTGGCCTTCATCCAGTAAATTTTTTAATTTTATATATTGTTGTTTTGAATTCCAGAGTTTTCAATATATTTGTCTTTAGAATTTTTATTTCTATGCTAAGCATATTGCCTTGCTTCACTACGAATTATTATAGTTAATACTTTACAATTCTTGGCTGGTATTTTTTAACATCTGGTTCATCTTGTGTTTGCTGTAGGTTGATTTTACTTTTTCTTGACAAAATACTTCATTTTCCTGGTTTTCATATGCCCATTAATTTATAAAAATTAAGCTGTGAAGATGCTGTATTATTTTATTTATCAACACATAGATCAAAATACAGAACATTACAAGCATTCGTCATCAGAATTTGATGGCATGGAAGAAACTGTGGGAAAGATGTAGCTGGCAACCTTGAGCAGCTGTTGAGCTTGAGGAAAGGCTTACTAAGCAGGCTGTGGCCAAGTGTAAGGAACATAAAGACTTGGAAGACTAGAATTTAATTAGGGCCATTTGCAATTATCAGACATCAAAGAGTGGCATGTGAGTTCATGAAAAAACATCTGTTATCATGTACTGGTTTTTTCACTGTTTGGGTTCTCTAAAAGTTCACACATTGGACTTCAAGCTACTTAGTTCATCAGAGGAGGCAAAGATGCACCTATATGTGGAAATACAGGGCATCACTTTTTAGAATTTCACCAGAATTCCAGCTCTTCTTTTTAAAAAAAGAAGAAGAAGAAGGAAGAGCCTTGATGGACAGGCAGGGAGAGAGAGAGATACTAGAAAGGGAGCAGGAAATAGCGATATGGAGAAAGGACAAAGTGGGACAGCAAGGAACCTGAAGGAAACACTAAACAGTGCCTGGGACTTAAGGACAGAAAGTCAGTTGGACACTTAAGTTGAGGCTGAGCTTGATGTCTTGTGTACCATTTCTGTTTGATAATAAAGCACCCAACCTCAGGTCAGGGGCAGTGGCTCACACCTGTAATCCCAGCACTTTGGGAGGCTGAGGTGCACAGATCACGAGGTCAGGAGTTTGAGACCAGCCTGGCCAACACGATAAAACCCCGTCTCTACTAAAAATACAAAAATTAGCCTGGCATGGTGGTGGGTTCCTGTAATCCCAGCTACTTGGGAGGCTGAGGCAGGAGAATAGCTTAAAACTGGAAGGTGGAGGTTGCAGTGAGCTGAGATTGTGCCACTGCACTCCAGGCTGGGTGAAAGAGTGAAACTCCATCTCAAAAAATAATCATAAGTAAATAAATAAAGCACCCAATCTCATAGCTATGTGAGTATCCAACACCCAACCCATGACTGAAATCTCAGGCTATGCAATCAGCCGACATCCCACGGCTAGGTGCTTAGTCGTTACCAAGGTCTCATCCCAGACCTTTTCAAAAGAAGAATCATTATCTACAGAAGAGAGGATGGATTTATTCCAAAGTCTTAGACATGTGCGTAGTGTTTTTTTTCCTGTTGTTGCTTGCCAGATCCTCTGTAGAGCATGCCTATTTGCCATGGTGAGTTTGAAAATCTAGGGGTCTGGATCATAAGCCCCAAGTGGTGGATTAGCTTAACCTGCAGTCTGAATTCACTTTCTTTTGTTCTTCTCACTTGAAATCTACAGGTTATATTCTGTAAAGGAGTCAAAGTCACACACTGAAATGAGGTATGTGTTGTATCCAAAATCTAAAAGCCTTCCAAAATATAGAAAACCTACCAAGCCATTATACACTGAATGTTTATGTCAGGCTCAAATTCCTATGTTGAAATCCTAACCCTTCAATATGGTGGTATTTGGACATGGAGCCTTTGGAAGGTAATTAGGTCATGAGTGTGAGGCCCTCATGATATTAGTGTGCTTATAAAAAGACACCAGTGAGCTTGTTCCACTATCTCCCTATGCACACACAAAAAGTCACGTGCACACACAAAAAGTCACGTGAACACGCAGGGAGATGGCAGTTGCCTACAAGCCAACAAGAGGCCTCAGAATGAAACTGATCTTGCTAGCATCTTGATCTTGGATTTCCCAACCTCTAGACTGTGAGAAATAATTGTTTGTTATTGTTTAAGCCACCTAGTCTTCGGTATTTTGTTTATAGCAACCCAAGATAAGACAGAAGCATTGTGCATCTCTTTTTTGTGGTAGACAGTGAGAAGTGTAATTTGTCTTTCTTCTTGCAGGGATCATTTGACACTGTCAAGGTCGTTGAATTCCCAGAAATGTAACTGAGGGGGCATGCCATTTGTTTCCTACCATCTCATTGGCATGTGGCTTTCTAAGGCATCTCATGTACAAGCTCACCAGATCCAGTCAGCATATCATCAATGTGGTAGATCACTGTGGTGTTTTGTAGAATGTCATGATAATCAATATCAACAAGATTGGCAATATATTGATAATTGTTGAACCTGGGTGATAAGTAATAGGAGTTTATAATACTATTCCTTCTACTTTTATGTGTTTGAAATTGTTAATAATACAAGATTAGGGCCAGGCATGGTGGCTCACGTCTGTAATCCCAACACTTTGGGAGGCCAAGGAGGGCGAATCACAAGGTCAGGAGTTCGAGACCAGCCTGGCCAACATGGTGAAACTGTGTGTCTACTAAAAATACAAAAATTAGCTGGGTGTCATAGCACACGCCTGTAATCCCAGCTACTCGGGAGGCCGAGGCAGGAGAATTGCTTGAACCTGGGAGGCGGGGGTTGCAGTGAGCCGAGATTGTGCCACTGCACTCCAGCCTGGGTGACAGAGCGAGACTCCATCTCAGAAAACAAACAAACAAATAAATAAATAGATAAATAAAAGATGAAAGCTACAAAGGTAATGAATATTCTAAATTCAAAAAAATGATCAATGTCTTTGAGGACTACATTATGGCAGATAGCAGGTGAACTAATATAGGCCTCAGGAAATATTGTGAATGTATATTCCTGGCCCTGCAAGATAAAAGAAAACTGCTTTTTGCAATTCTTGTAGACTGGTATGGTGAAAAGACACTGGCCAAGTCAAGACCCCTAGGTGATGAACTATGATATGTCCAAGATGATCAGGCAATTCTGTCCCCTGCTTAGACTCACCTGTAGCTTGGGATTACCTGGGATTTACACAGTGTCCATGAAGTCAGGAAGTATAAACATTCATAATATCACAAAGACATCTCTGATTTGTTAAAAAAAAAAAACAAAACCAAAAACACTTTGTGTCTCTGTGAGTGTGTGTGTGTGTGTGTGTGTCTAGAATTTGTAAACACTCTGAAGTTCAAGCCATCAGCTGTAACTTAAAATCTGCTGGGGAGGTTTGCTGAGGTTTTTTAGGTTTTTGCTTTTCTGATTAAAAAAAAAAAAAAAAAAAGGCAGACACGCTAGAGATGGCTCTGTGTTCCTTCACTTGTTCCCATCTCCCATCTTTGATTGTAGAAATTGTTTGGAGTGGCAAATCATCAAATGTCAAATGCTAATAAAGCTCCATAATCTTATATCTGTAGTTTTGAAATCCGAAAAGCTTCAGAAAAATAACTTTTAAAAACTCACTTGGAGGTAAAACCCGAACTAAGCTAACATAAGGGAGCTTAGTGTTTCTCTTAGTGGGAATAATAAAAAGCTTCACTCAGAACTATTGAGTTTAGTTATCAGATGTTTCCCAGAACCTTGCTGAGGACTGTACAATATATGGCACATGCACTTAATTTCATTTCTAAAATCAGGAAAAAAGTGTGAATTTAAAACACATCTGGCACTAAGGGTTCCAAGATAAGAGACTGTGACAATAGTTCTTAGTTCTGCCATTTTTCCTGGAAAACAATAATTAAAGTTCACAGAGCACATCAGCAAGAATATTTAAAAGGAGCCTAACTGAGATACGGTTTTGTTGAAATACAAGGCAGGTATAAAAGGAAAATAAATCTCAGGACTCTGGGAACTGCATCAGGCAAACCTGCCTCCCATTTTATCCCTAAATGAGATAACTACAAAGATAAGAAAGCTACTACGTACCTCCCTCACAATTTGTTCTCTAGGAATTCCTTGTGGGCCCCAAGATCTTTACCCTAAAAGTATTCTGTTGAATTTACCCTGACAGTGTAAATTGATAGTTCACCTTCAAAGGTGTGAGACAAAGGACAGATCTCTAAGTCATCCCTCCGCTTACCTGAAACAAATGCTTATCTGATTGCTTCCTCTGAGGTAAAAATGCAGATTTGCAAAGCTAGATAAAGGAAGAGAGACTATTCCTCTACTCCCTGATAAGGTTTGTATCTGTGTCCCCACCCAAATCTCTTGTCAAATGGTAATCCCCAATATTGAAGGTGGGGCCTGGTGGGAGGTGATTGGATCATGGCGGTGAATTCTTCATAAATAATTTAGCACCATCCTCTTGGTGATAGTGAGTGAGTGAGTTATTGCGAGATCTGGCTGTCTAAATTGTGTAGCACTGGCCTGGGCATCGTGGCTCACAGATGTAATCCCAGCACTTTGGGAGGCCAAGGTGGGTGGATCACTGGAGGTCAGAAGTTCAAGACCAGCCTGGCCAAGATGGCAAAACTCCATCTGTACTAAAAATACAAAAATTAGCCTGGTGTGGTGGTGGCCGGGCAGCTGAAGCAGAAGAATCGCTTGAATCCGGGAGGGGGAGCTTGCAGTGAGCTGAGATCACGTCACTGCACTCCAGCCTGGGGTACAGAGTGAGACTCTGTCTCTAAAAAGTATAAAATAAATAAAAGTGTGTAGCACAACCACGACTCCCGAGTTCTGCTCCTGCCATAAAAGACACCTTTTCCCACCTTGCCTTTGGCCATGAGTAAAAGCTCTCTGAGGACTCCCTAGAAGCACAGGCTGCTATGCTTCCTGTACAGCCTGCAAAACTGTGAGCCAAGTAAACCTCTTTTCTTTATAAACCACTCAGTCTCAGGTATTTCTTTATAGTGGTTTGAGAACAAACTAATACACCCCCTCTCACATGTCATCTGTGTATTTGGCAAAAGGCTAACTGAAGACTCAAAAGAAGGCAAACCATTTGGCCCGTATCTCCCATACCTCTTTAAAATTTCTTCCTCTTTTCCCAATATACACCCTTTCCTCCTTAAATACTGAAGCCCTCATAATCAACTTTGGAGAAAGGCATAGACCTGCCTCCCAGCTGCGCATCCTTAAGCTTTGCAAAATAAATTTCTACATTGATTGAGACCTGTCTCTAATACTTCTTGGTTTACATAGGTAATAAATAAATATGAAAAATGCAATGGACTCTACAAACATATAATCTTAAACGTACAACATAGAGAAATACTCATCAAATCAGAGACTAGAAAGCATTTGGTCAATGATTTAAATTCTCTCTAATCTGAAACGTGTTTCCTCAATGATTCATGATATTTGAATTGATATTGGTCACCTGGATCATCTTCTCCTTCACTTTTGTTATTTTCTTTCTTTTAAGATGAAGTCTCGCTTTGTTGCCCAGGCTGGAGTGCAGTGGTATGATCACAGCTTGCTGCAACTCTGCCTACCAGGTCCAAGCGATTCTCCTGCCTCAGTCTCCTAAGTAGCTGGGACTACAGGTGTTTGCCACCACGTAGAGACAGGGTTTCAACATATTGACCAGGCTGGTCTCGAACACCTGAGCTCAGGTGATATGCCTGCCTTGGCCTCCCAAAGTGCTGAGAATACAGGTGTGAGCCACCGCGCCTGGGTCCTTCACTTTCTTGACATTAAAACTGAGACCTCTCTTCATCTGAGATTGGCTGCCTAGGGAGGCTGGTGGGGGTGGGGGAGCTTGCTGGCTGGCTAGTGGGTAGTTTTAGTATCTCCCTGAGTTTCGTATGTCAGGACGGAGGCCTGTTCATCTGTTTGAGGGGTTACTTGTCTGACTGGGCTTATCTGGCTTACTGGGCACTGCAATATGCCTTATACATTCTCAACACTCAATCAAGGTTTTGGAAATATAATTTCAGTGGATACATTATATATGACAACACAATATATATAATATACAATAATTTATAACATATGTGGACTATAAGGTATAAGATAGTGTGTGAAATATTAATTTCACATTGTTATAGTGTATAATGTAACATAATTGTCATATCTTTAGAAGTCATAATATCTAATATTTAATAACCTAACATTTTTACTAAGTGTTTGCCAGGTGCCAGGTGCTGTTTTAGGCACAACATTGGATCATTTATTTCCCCTAAAAATATTCCAGGGAGATGCGTACCACTGTTAACAGCCCTACTGCAAAGGTGAGGAAAGCCAGGCCCAGAGAGGGCAAGTGACCTACCCGATGTCACACACCCTGCGACTCCTGGGCATGGGAGAAGATATTTTACCTGACTCCAGAGGATACACTTCTAATCAACCTAACACAAGTTTGTTGTCATAATAATTATGTCATGTATAAGTACTATTTTATTATGTTATATACTCATGTGCATTGTAGTTATACAAATTATAAAATACTTAAAGTGTATATATTTTAAGTTTACTATGTATATTTTACAGGGCATTACATATATTGTGTACTATGTTGTTGCATAATTATTTTATTTATTTGATTTTACATATTATAGTGTTGATTCTATAAATTTATATAAATTTGCTTATTAGGCCTGGCACGGTGGCTCACGCCTGTAATCCCAGCACTTTAGGAGGCCAGTGCAGTGGATCACTTGAGGTGAGGAGTTCGAGACCAGCCTGGCAAACATGGTGAAACCCATCTGTACCAAAAATACAAAAAATTATCCATGGGATTACACGGGTGCCTGTAATCCCAGCTACTCGGGAGGCTGAGGCAGGAGAATTGCTTGAACTCAGGAGGCGGAGGCTGCAGTGAGCCAAGATCTTCCCACTGCACTCTAGTCTGGGTGCCAGAGCAAGACTAACGATAATAATAAGTTATTTTATTGTGCTTTTTTACATGTTTATAATATATTATGTACTTCTATATTAGGTAAATACATTTTGTATGCACATAAATTTATTGTTTCTTATATAAATTTAATATTTACTTCATTACTTATCTATTACCTATTGTATATAAGGCATATGCTACATTGGTATTTGGAATTCATTACCCTAACTGTACTGTAATTAAAATAATTATCCTAACTACTTCCAAAGGCTTCCACTTAGCAATCACTCCAAGTGTGCCAGCACCTCCACTCACTTCATGTCAAGCGATTCCCATTATTGTTTCACTGGTAGGGAAACCGAGACTCAGGGCACTTGGGTAAGGCGCTCAGGGGGCTTTTATAAGGAAGCAGCGTCGGGGCGGGAATTCGAACCCTGGGTTCCCACAGTCGCCCGTGGGAGGGCCCCCAGGCCTTTTCCCAAACTGATCACAGGAAGTGACGACCCGTTCGCCCGGCGGACCGGGGGCGTTGGGCGGGTCCTGGTCCAGGTGAGTGCTCGCCCCTACCCTGGGCTGGCGGAGTTTTCCGGCTGCAGGCAGACGTGGGAACGCGGCAGGGGACTGAGCTGCGGGATCTGACAGGCCCTCGAGGGCCCCCAGGGGCACCGTTGTTTTGCCCAGGAAGAGAGGGTGGGAAGTCAGGGAAACGCCGGAGAGAAAGCTAAAGAACGACGGAGAGACCAAGACCTAAAGAAAGAGGAGGCGGAGGTAGGGAGATAAGGAAGGAGACAGCAGGTGGATGTGTGAAGGTGTTCATTTACACATTCAGAGACATAAATACAGAAGAGACAGGGGCGCAGGCAGACATCCCGGGGCAGGCTCGGAGAGTCGCTGGAAGAGGCAAAGTCTGAGGCCCCCAGAGCAAAGAAGAAGGTCAGTCTAGACCAGGCGCGTCTATGCCCCTGTTCGCCCTCAGGCTAAAATTGTCAGCTAGGACCGCCTTCCTGCCCCTGGCCGCCTAAACCCTTCGCAGCTTGCAGGATGCAGCCGCTGACGCCACCTGAGTAAGAAGATCCGATCCAGATGCCACGCTCTACTTTCCAGGGTAGTGTAGACCTTCCAGGGTGCGGGCGCCAGCTGCGGGGGCCGTCGCGGTAGCCAATGACCGCGCGCAGAGATCGGCGCGGCCTTGTCCTCCGCCAATTAGAACTCAGCGGTGTCTCAAACGCGGCCACACGGGCACCCCCAGTGGGCCTGGGCTTTCTTCTGCACAGTTCCGCCCGCAGACGCTGCCCACGCAAGTGATGTCAGCAGGGCCTTTTGCGGGTCTGGACAAATCCTCATCAGCCTGAGCTTTGCCTTCGCAACCCCCTAACCAGGCGCCACGAGGTTGTCCGTGGCTCGCGCTTCTCTTTTTCCAAAGGCCGCCGAGCCCTTTGGGTGAGCACGGAGACCAACGAATGCTTCCTCCTGCGAGACCTGCCTCTTACTTTAGGATCCGAGTCTTATACGCTGACCAGACTTTGCGCAGCTAGCCTATTAGAAGTAGGGACTGCCCGGCAAGCATTTGCGCCACTCCCCTCCTTTGACTTTCTTGGCCGGGTTAAGGGATAAGAGAGGGTGGAGCTGCCTCAGTTCTGGGAGAGCCCGTTTGTGGGTTCGGCACAGGTATCCATCCGAACTTAGGCTGCCGAAGTCCTCTTGTGAAACTAGGTATATACTCGAGCCTTGGATTGGGTCGAGGGAGACGTCAATCAATGGATGGGCGTATACAAACGCAATACAATGCACATTATTGGTTGAGATTTAGCAGGGGGAGGAGACAGCCGGGAGATGGGGCAGCTTCATTCCATTAGCCCAGAAAGAAGGCGGTCTCGCCCGCTGTACCGCGGGATTGGCTAGAGCGAGTCGCGCCCCCCTCACGCCAACACCACTGGTAAGCGAAGTGGGCCTTGCTAGCTTGGGTTAGCAGCCGTAGCCTGATCCTCTGAAAGGAGTGCAAAGAAGTCTCATTAAGCTCCGGAGCCGACCTGACGTAGATCCGGAAGTGGCCCGCACCATCTCAACTGTGAGGGGACACCCGTAGGCGGCGGGAGAGGGACGCCGCGGGGAGCCAATAAAGCTCCCCAACCGGAAGCGTCTTCTGGGAGGCGTCGCACCCGGAAGTGTGGCACCTCCCTGGACGCACCCGGAAGTGTGATGCTACAGCCGCTACGGGGAAGTAATGGTATCCGGCCAATTGAGATTCGGGGTTAGAACAGGTGTTTGTATATCTTATTTCCTGAGGCCCAGTAGAGCCTCCTCTTTTCGGGAAGCGTTGGAGGGGGCAAGTATTTAGGCATGTTTTTGAATGTCCCATCCTATTAAAATCCGTGGGGAAACGAGCAGTAGGAGTGTGTCCAAGGGGCCTCTCTAAAGGATTTTCAGAAGTTTCTTTCACCACCAGTTACCCTCGATTCCCCTCCCCCTCAGGGATGTGCAGATGGAGGCCGGAGGAGACACTGCTGCCCCGGCCCCCGGGGGCACGGAGGACTTGGAGGACACGCAGTTCCCCAGTGAGGAAACTAGGGAAGGTGAAGGAGTTCACGCGGTCCCACTGGATCTCAAAGAGGAGGGCCTGGACGAAACAGGTATTACTCTACTTACTGGGGTCTTAAAAGGAATCCCTAGGGGTTGTCCTTGTTGGACGGGAGGAGGGTCAATAGGTGACCAGTAGTCTTGCAACTCAAGAGAAGTGGCTTAAACCATAGCTGGGTCAGGAGGAGGTCACTGTGGGCATATGGTGTAGTTTAAATCACTAAGGAAGTCATTGGGTGTGAACGGATGTTTACTGGGGATTTGGTGTGAGGTTAGGTCACTGAAGAATCAAAAAGGGGGCTTTTGGGGCCAAAGAGGGGCTCTGGATCTCTGGGGATTTAGAGTGTTTAGGTCAAAGAAAGCACTGAAGAAAGTCAATGGACTCCAAGGAGGACTGTTAGAAGTTAGCGTTTTTGAGGAGTAGGGTGTTATTTATTAGGTCCTTGAAGTGGGAAGGGTAATCAGTGGAGTTCCATGGGCATTCAGAGTATTTACATCATTGAAGTCAGTGCTAGGCTGTTGGGGAAGTCTTTAAGGAACCAAATGTTAGTGGATGTGTAAAGGTGTTCATTTGGGATTTAATGGCAGTCACTGAGAAGTCTGTACCATTGACCACTTAGGAATTAGTGGATGTAAATGGAGTCATTGGGAAGGATCAGTAGACATCACTGAGAATAAATGTGGGTGGAGAGGTTGAGGACTTGGGAATTATTAGCAGGTAAGAGCAGTTATTAAGAGGGAGTAGTGATATTTGGGGACATGGGATTGTCAGTGAATGTCAATGAGAGAATATGCAATTATTGGGATTTTATGGGAAAATTCGTTCCAAATGAATAATGGCGGTCACTGGGGGATGAATGGATATCAATGGGAATAAATGGACATGTCAGTCCGGGCCATTGAAGTTGTGGATTTTAGTGAATGTTAATGATGGTTATGGGGAGGGGTAGTGAAAGTCATTAAAGTCTTGTGTGTTATTATGATGGTTATTGTAGAGAGGGGGGTGGATATCAATGAAATTGAAGGTGGTCAGGGGAGTGAGTGAAGGTCACTGAAGTCCTGGGTGTTAGTGGAGGTTAATGATGGTCATAGTTGGGGGTACGGGGCAGTGGACATGGAATAGAATAAATTGTGGATCAGGGCAGTCATGGAGGGTCATTGAAAATCCAGGTGTTAATGATTTTTAATGTAGGGTCATTGGGGTGTTTGTGAACCATAGGGGGATTGAATAGTGGATTGGGGGAGTCCTAAAGATCTGGGTGTTAATGTATATTAATGACAGTCATTGGGAGAAGTAGTGGACATTAACAAGAATATAAATGGACGACCAGGAGAGTCAGTAGGGCTCATCAGGTATCAGTGGGCATCACTGATAAGGTAGTTGCGGGGTAGGGGCATTCAAACAGTTAAGATATTAACAGATGTTAATGGCGGCCATTGGGTGACCAGATTATCAGGAGAATAAATAGGGGTCAGAGAAGTTAATGGGGGATCACTGAAGATGAATAATGATCATCCAGAGTCAATGGGGTGCCTTGAAGACTTGAGAATGACAGTTATTGAAAGGGAAGTAATTGGTCTGTAGGGACATAGCAGGTCCAATGGAATAACAATGAAAATGTATTGGTTTATTAATGTTTTAGGGAGATCATGGAACCTAAGTGTTAGGGGAGATCATTTCGGGGTCCTAGGGCTGTCACTGGTCATTGAGGGGCAGAGGAGACACTTGGAGGTCTGTGTCAGCATGCAGGGGTCGTATAGGGACTAGTAGATATTTGGTGGGTCCTTGGGGATGTGGGGTTAGTTAGAGGTTCACATGCAGATGACCCACCAAGGGGTCCCTTTCAGGATCCAAGGAAAAGGACCAGCCACCCAGCCCATCACCACCACCCCAGTCAGAGGCCCCATCAAGCACCTCTCAGCTCTGGAGTACTGCAGCCCCTGAGAATAGTTCCACGCGTAGCCCTGAGAATGGCTCTGGAGGCCAGGGCGGAGACCCCAGTGATGAGGACTGGCGCAGCCAGCGGAAGCATGTGTTTGTGCTGAGTGAGGCTGGCAAGCCCATCTACTCTCGGTACGGTAGTGTGGAGGCGCTGTCGGCTACCATGGGTGTAATGACTGCCCTCGTGTCCTTCGTGCAGAGTGCAGGAGATGCCATCCGTGCCATCTACGCTGGTGAGCAAGCAGGTGGGAGGCGGAATGGGGAACAGTGACTGGGAATATGGCTGGCATGGGTAGGTCTGTCTGCCTGAGGCACTATCCAGCCAGCCAGGGTTGAGTCCATGTGTGTGGATGGTCAGCCAGGGCTCTGTCTGTCAGTCGTGGGAGGTGGGGAGTTCATCTCTCTGGCCTGCTGGTTTCTGAATGATTGACTTGCTGGGATCTAAGTGACTAGCTGGATACTTCTGTATTGCCTGAGAGCATGACTGTGGGGGCTGTGTGGCTAAGCTGAGTATCTTTCTGGCTCTGTGTCAGCCTTGTACTATCTCTGCCCGCCTTCCCCTGCTCTGTGCTGTGTATCTAACCTACTGTTCCTTTGTCCATCCCGTCATGTCTCTGCAAATATCCAGATTCCTCCAGCTTGTCTTTACCCCAGTCCAGGTGCCCACAGAGTGATCGTGTGGACTCAGGCCCGCTGTGTGTATGGTAGGAGAGGGCAGAAGAGCCCCGCTGTCTCCCTCTGGTCATTCCTGATCCAGCTCTACCCCTCTTCTCACCCCTTCCTTCCCCAGAGGACCACAAGCTGGTGTTCCTACAGCAGGGCCCACTGTTGCTCGTGGCCATGTCACGGACTCCTCAGTCAGCCGCCCAACTGCGGGGGGAGCTGCTAGCTGTGCACGCACAGATCGTGAGCACACTGACACGTGCAAGT
>CAUYLG010051496.1:0-99916 GCA_963573385.1 Cacajao melanocephalus | reverse complement strand
GCAGTCTTCTCTTTGCATTCTCCCACTCCTCCTCTGGGGACCCACCTGAGGAAGCCAGGAGCAGTCTGTCTTGGGCTTTGCACAGAGAAAAAGGTACCACGGATGCATGCTGTATGACTGAGCTTTACTCCCTTTTTCTTGAAAGTTTGCTTTTGAAGGAGAAAAAAAATGTGCAAAAATAAGCTGATTTAGAATTTGGCACTGAGTTTTTGTTCTAACTTCATTGGTTTTGTTTCACGTAAAGAGAATGTGAAACAGAGTGGAGGGCCCGACCTTTCTGGCTGTGCCTGGGAGCACATGGCCAAGTTTTGAAGCCACTTGGAAGAGAAGATCATAAGGCAGGAAGTATTAAGGTGCTAGAAGGTGAGAACGCTTGAAAATTCTCAGAATCCACCTCACAAAGCAGCTCATTCTTAGGCTCAAAGACCTGAAGAAAGGCAAGCAAGATCTACCAACCTACTGAGAAATAGCCTATGAATCCTGGCTCAGTGTTAAATGAGTGACCTTGCATTTCTGTTTGCAATAGGAATGTTATTGTACTTTCTGTCATTCCTGCATAATTCTTTTTTTATTAGAGTTTATTAGCTTTTTAAAATATAAACATGAGAAATAAAAACCACATAAATTGTAGCATTCTTTTCAAAATAAAACTGCAATCAATACTTGAATCCCCAAGCTCTGAACTCTATAAATGTTTTCTTTTCTAAGGTGGTAGATCATAATATTTTTATACCATTATTTATCAATTATGTCCCTGTCCTTTAAAATGATGGAAACTGCAGCACAATATGATGTGAAGCTCTGCTACATTAGAGGAGGTATTCTTGGCTCAGAAGTGCTTTGTTTATAAGCAAGATTCCTAGGCTTATATTGGAGCAAGTAGGAGAAATCGATTTCACATAGCTGAAAACACGAATCTCTTTTTAGTATTTCAAATTTAAGTGACACTGTTATCAGTCTCCTAAAACTATTTGCTCCTTGGCTTTTAAAGCCTGAAGTAAGGGTTCCTAAGGGTTATGTAAGATATTTCTTAAATAGCATGTTCCTGCATAATTCTTAATAGCACTCTCTTTCAAATCCCAAAAGTGTTTCAATGTGCCAGATGATAAATTATCTGGCAATTCTAAGTATAAATGATAACAGTAACAGCTAATATTCGTTGAGTACCTATGTACAGGAAGAGTTTTGTATGTATCATTTTCTCTGTCTTTACATCCAACAGTTCATGTAGATACTAATATTCTCACTTTACATATCAGAGAACTGAGGCACCGAGAGGTTGAGTGACTTTCTCAATACTAGACAGCTAACAAATAGAGGAGCCTAGATTTCATCCTAGTAGTAACGTTCTAAAGCTCATACTTCTAAGTACTACTAATACTACCTTCCAGCTATAAGATGTGCACCCAATAATGTCCATCAACTAGGAGTCATATCATTTTCTCCATTTTACATATAAGAGCATTGAGACAGAGAAATTCAGTTGCTACTTTTAGGCCATAAACTCAACCAGTCTGACTTCAGAATCTGTGTCCTTGATATCTACTCCATATTCCTCCCTGAAATATTTCAGAAATTATAGATCCTGAACGATTTCAGGAACCCTTGGAAACTAGAATTTTTAGGAAATTGCCCATCAGACATCAGGATAACAATTTTTTCCCACTCTGAGGATGAGTACTGAAATATCATAATAGAAGCTTCACCCTTCTGTAAGAGAGCAAACACAGTCTTGCACTTTTAACAGTTATGATTTCTAGGGTTCAATGAGAAAACTGAATGCTTGGTGTTATAAGATGTGGGTTAAATTTGGACCTGAGGCGAGTTTTCTGTATTTTAGAGCCTTTGACTTCTCAGATACGAAAACAGAGGCAAAGCTAGGGAAACGATACAGTCACTAGTGTTATTAAAATCTATGACTATTTTGTGGGTTTTGTCTCTAAGAATATTAGGTTTGTCAGCTAATTTATCAATACCTCAATCCAGAAACCTGGGAACAATAGCAAGAGGACTTAAAATTTTTCTGCTACACTTAGCCTCTAATAAGAAAACCTTCTATAGTCACACCTGGAGCTGCCATGTGCAGAACCCAGCAGTGACCATCAACAGTAATACGTGATTCATTAAGTTTATCAACTAGAGATGCAAAATATTCACACATTCCTCCAGACTTTCCCTTGCCTACTAACACCTCATCTTCTGCATGTTGTGAGACTAGTCAGATTCAGCCAATTAATATTCAGCCAATTAGGCTAGGGAAGTTTTACTCAAACAGCTGTTTAACACCTTTTCTGTAATTCTCACTCTATTCCCTGCAGGGAAGAAAAACAACAAACCAACAGCAGTGTGTGTAAGAAAATAAAGGCCAGGTGCGTTGGCTCATGCCTGTAATCCCAGCACTTTGGGAGGCCAAGGCAGGGTGGATCACAAGGTCAGGAGTTCGAGATCAGCCTGGCCAATATGGTAACACTCCATCTCTACTAAAAATACAAAAATTCACCAGGCATGGTGGGTGGCGAGGGGGGTGCCTGTAGTCCCAGCTGCTTGGGAGGCTGAGGCAGAAGAATTGCTTGAAGCCGGGAGGCAGAATTTGCAGTAAGACAAGATCACGCCACTGCACTGTAGACCTGGGCGCCAGAGTGAGACTCTGCCTCAAAAAAGGGAAACAAAAAAAAAAAAAAAAAAGAAAAGAAAAGAAGGAATTAGGCAGGCTGTGGAAACACAAGGAAACACTGTGGTGCCCTCAAGTGATTACCATTTTCACAGTAGGACTACATAGCCCCCACACAGCTCCCTACACGTCCTCTCCCAGGACAACCTTGGAAGGCAGATTCTGGGTTTTTCTGTTTGTTTTTTTTTTTAATTCAATTGGAAGTTAGCTTTCAATTTAAAAAACATCTGGCCACTTGTAACCACCTCTAGAAATGACAATATCAATTTAATTTTATAATAAACAACTCCCTTATGACTAAAAAGCAAACCAATTAATTAAGAAGCAGTGGAGAACAGGAAAAAAAAAAGAAGGAAATCAAAGAGGAAAGGTTTTTTCTGCCTTTTTTTTTTTTTTTTTTTTACCAGCCTGGCCAACACGGTGAAACCCTGTCTCTACTAAAAATCTGCTTTAATTCTATTTCCAATTAAATTTCAATCATGATTCTCATTTTTTCTAATTGGCTAAAGATGCATCACCAGATTAAAGCTAGAATATGTTCTTATGGCCACGAGGAAAAGGAAGAAGAAGAGGAAGGAAAGAAAGAAGGAAGGAAGAACAATGAAAGAAATAGACAAAAAGAAAAAAAGAGGAATGAAAAGAAAAGAAACAGATTCATGTAAAGTTCAAAGTGGTCAAAAATTTGAATGGATGCAAATATATGGAAAAATATCATGTGTTCATGGATTACTATTGTTAAAGTGTTCATCCTACCTAAAAAAACACCAAATTCAATGCAATCCTGATTAAAATTCCAGTGGAAGTTCTGAGTTCTTTGAGAGACCTCCAAATTGCTTTCCACGGTGGCTGAACTAATTTACATTCCCAACGGCATTCCCTTTTCTTCACAATCTCACCAGTATCTGTTACTTTTTGACTTTTTATAATAGCCGTTCTGACTGCCGTGAGATGGTATCTCATTGTGGCTTTGGTTTGCAGTTCTCAGATGAGAACTGAAAGTGATGTTGAGTATTTTATCATATGCTTGTTGGCTGCATGTATGTCTTTTGAGAAGTGTCTGTTCATGTCCTTTGTCTATTTTTTTGATGGGGCTGTTTGTTTTTTGCTTGTAGAGTTAAGTTCCTTATAAATGCTGGATATTAAACCTTTATCAGAGACATAATTTGCAAATATATTCTCCCATTCTGTAGGTTGTCTGCTTACTCTGTTCATTGTTTTGCTGTGCAGAAGCTCTTTGGTTTAATTATGTTCTACTTGCCAATTTTTGGTTTTGTTTCAATTGCTTTTGGAGTTATTATCATGAAATCTTTGCCAGGGCCTATATCCAGAATGACAT
The DNA here is from genome assembly GCA_963573385.1 of Cacajao melanocephalus. Taxonomy (NCBI): domain Eukaryota; kingdom Metazoa; phylum Chordata; class Mammalia; order Primates; family Pitheciidae; genus Cacajao; species Cacajao melanocephalus. The sequence goes on along the minus strand of CAUYLG010051496.1, from coordinate 95,909 downwards.
TTGTTAGGTTTTCTTCTAGGGTTTTTACAGTTGTAGGTTTTACATTTACATCTTTAATCCATCTTGAGTGAGTTTTTGTATATAGCGAAAAAAAAGGGTCCAGTTTCATTCTTCTGTGTAGGGTAGCCAGTCATCCTAGCTTCACTTATTGGTGATGTTTTTGTTCTCTCTCTCCCATTTTTTTCTTTTTTCTTCCTTCCTTCTATTTTCTCTCCTTCCTTCCTCTTCTTCTTCCTCTCCCTGTGGCAATAAAAACATATTAGAGCTTAAGTGTGGTACTGAACAGGGAGTTCTTTCCCCATTGCTTGTTACTATTGACTTTGTTGACCCAGTAATCCCATTACTGGGTATATACCCAAAGGAATATAAATCATTCTACCATAAAGACATATGCACATGTATGTTCATCAGAGCACTAGCAAAGACACAGACTCAACCTAGATGCCCAACACAGGAGACTGGATAAAGAAAATGTACCACATATAAGCCATGGAATACTATGCAACCATAAAAAGAGAATGAAATATTGTCCTTTGCAGCAACATGGATAGAACTGGAGGCCATTATCCTAAGCAAATTAATGCAGGAACAGAAAACCAAACACCACATGTTCTCACTTACAAGTAGGAGCTAAACACTGAGTAGACATGGTCACTAAAAAGGGAACGACAAACACTATTGAGGGTAGAGAATGGGAGAAGGAAGGGGATCTAAAAACGACCTATAGGGTACTATGCTGCTCACTACCTGAGTGATGAAATAATATGTACACCAAATCCCCATGTCATACAATTTATCCATGTAACAAATCTGCACATGTACCCCTGAACCTAAAATAAAAAGTTGGAAGGAAAAATAAATAATCCATAAAATTTTTTTGAAAAAACAAAAAACCCCAAAATTTTCAAAGGCATTTTTCACACAGTTTCAACTTCCCTTTCTTAATGATTAGAATGTTATTGCTTTAGTTAGAGGAAGACATCCTTCATATGAAAATTTTATCTCCTCCTTTTAAAAAACAATGAAGATCAGAGTAATCTTTTTGCAACTGCTGTTTTTTAAATTCCTTTAATTCAAAATAATCAGTAAGCCAGAAAAGCATATTTTTGGGTAGCATATTCTTAATGCTTTCAACATAATGGAATATTATTCAGCCTTAAAAAAGAAGGAAGGCTTTTTTTCATGACAACATAGATGAACCTGGAGGACATTATGCCAAGTGAAATAAGCCAAGCACAGAAAGACAATAATGCATGATCTCACTTATATGTGTGATTTAAAAAGACAGTGGAACTCATGGAAGCAGAGAGTAGGATGGTAGTTTCCAGGAACTGGGAGGTGGGGGAAATAGGAAGATGTTGGTCAAAGGGAATGAAGTTTCAGTTACGCTGGATGAATAAGTTCTGGATATCTAATGTCCAGCATGGTGACTGTAGTTAATAGCGTACACTCCAAATTAGCTAAGAGAGTAGAGCGTAAATGTTCTCTCCAAAAGAAATAAATGTTATGTGAGGTGATGTTAATTAACTTGATAATGATAATTATTTTATATATGCATATGAAAATAACATGCTAAATACCTTTAACATATACAATATGTATTTTTCATTTATACCTCAATAAAGCTGGGGGTCAGGAGAGCAAAAGAGAACAAATATGCTGACTCAAGTTTTGTCAGTCCCAGTCTGGATACGAGTTTAGTGATTATTTTGTAGATAGACATCATCTGGAATTAGGCACGATGCCTTTCTATGTTTGGTAAATAAACAATATGAATCTAAACAGGAAGAGTTATTTAGAATTAATATCACATGTGTTGCTTAAGAGAATAACTGCTATATATTAAGCACTTTATACAAAATAGAGTTCCAACACAATCAATGGGCTATTTACATGTATACTTTATTTAAATAACTAATTCCTCCTGACACAAGGAATTGAAATGCTTGCTTATTTTCCTGCTCATCTCTCCAGGTGACCTGTCTGTAGTCTCTTTAAATTTCACTTTGCTTTGCGTTCATTCAGAGTGGAAAGAACTATTTTCATCCATTAGGTATCTACTCATTTTGATGGAAAAGCTTGGCTTCCTGCTAGGGTCACCAGAGAAACATTCTCCTCAGGAAATCAGATTTCTGGCTCTAGTACACTTATAGTAACACAGATAGAATCCGGTAAACCTCTGCCCTTTAAAATCCAGCAGCAGGAGCCCAGCGGTGGTTCTACAAACAGCCCAGCTCAGCTGGCCACAGCACTAGTATTGCTTACACACTTTGCTAAGAAATGGAGTACTCTGTGGTTTTTTTTTTGTTTTGTTTTTTGTAGTACTTACTATCTTACAACAGTCATTTCATTCTTCTCAAAAACAATGAATTTATTTCAGTAAGGTAAATACATACGTGTCAGAAATAACTTTTTTGAAATCATTTCTCTTTAAAATATAGTCCTGACCAAATTCCTCACTGCCTAGGCAGGGAAATAAACAGTAAAAATCATTACTATAAAAAGAATCAATAGATAGGTACACATGGTAGAACAATAGCCCTGTGTTCTTGTTGTTGATGGTGTTCTACTATGTTTTCTTTTGAAGATGAGAAACGTAGTCAGAAATATGTTTGATGAATGTAATCTTTACACTCAATTTAAAATGTGAATAGGGATTTTCTAGGTAGAGAAAGCAGTTTCAAGACAACTTCTATTCATGCTTCCAATCAGTTCTCCAGAATTAAAGAACCCTGAGAGTCCACGTTTGAAAAAACCCACTGAGAACTCCCACATGACAGATAAAAGAGCTCACATCAAGACATACCATCATACTTCCTGTCTCAGAAAACTGGCAATAAAGGTATAGTGATATACCCCGAGAGAAGGCAAGAAGCCCCATACAAAGAAATACAATTAAAAATGGCATCTGAATTGTAACATGTTTCAGAAATCCAGAAAACAATTTGAGGGGAAATCATGTCTAACATAGGATTCTATAACCAGACATTTATCAATCAAATCAGATAGCAGAATTAAAATATATCAAGGTTTAGCCACTTTGCACCATTTCCTGGGAAACCGCTGTGTATTATGAATTTTAAAACGTTATGTTTCCCTTTTGCATCAACATCCCCACCAACAGGCACCGAGCACCCCACCCAGGAAACCAGGTGCATGTATGTGATAAGTGTTGCCCTACCACTGGTTTCTCTTCTTGAAGACAAGTCACTAGGTCACAAAAAAAATTTGAGAAGACGGAAATCATTTCAAGGATCATTCCCAAACCGCAATGTTAGAAAACTAAAAGTCAATAACAAAAGTAAAATGGAAAAATTCACAAATACATGGAAGTTTAACAATAAACTCTTGAATGGTCACTGAGTCAAGGAACAGATCCAAAGGGAAATTAGAAAATACCTCAATAAAAACACAAACAACGTGTTAAAACAGAGAAAGCAAGAGAGCAATTCTTAAAAGGAAGTTTATAAACATCTACAATTAAAAAAACCAAAAAGATCTCAAATGAACAACCTAACAGTAGAACTAAAGGAACTGGTAAAAGAAGACCAAGCTAAGCCCAAAGTCAGCAAATGGAAGAAAATATAAAGATTAGAGCAAAAATAAATGGAATCAAGAATAGAAAAACAGTAGAAAAGGTCGATAAAATGAAAAGCTGCTATTTGAAAACACGAACCAAATAGATAAACCCTTAGTTAGACCAATTTAAAAAAAAGACAGTAAATTAAGTAAAATCAGAACTAGAAGAGGATATACTACAACCATTGCCATAAAAATAAAAAAGATCGGCTGGGCGTGGTGGCTCACGCCTGCAGTCCCAGTACTTTGGGAAGCCGAGGCAGGTGGATCACGAGGTCAGGAGATCGAGACCAACCTGGCTAACACAGTGAAACCACGTCTCTCCTAAAAATACAAAAAATTAACCAGGCGTGGTGGCATGTGCCTGTAGACCCAGCTACCTGGGAGGCTGAGGCAGGAAAATTGCTTGAACCTGGGAGGCAGAGGTTGTAGTGAGCTGAGATAGAGCCACTGCATTCCAGCCTGGGTGACAGAGCAAGACTCTGCCTCAAAAACAAATAATTAAAATAAAATAAATAAAAAAAGATCGTCAGGGACTATTATGAACAATTATACACCAACAAATTCAACAACTAGAAGAAACAGACCTCTTTCCAGAAACATAATCTTTCATGCCTGGGTCACGTAGAAAGCTTAAGTAGACCAATAACAAATAGGATTAAACTAATAACCAAAACCCTGCTAACAAAGAAAACTTACAGCCAGATGGCTTCACAGGCGAATTCCACCAAAAGTTTGATGAAGAATCAATACCAATCCTCTTAAACTCTCAAACACACATACACACACACACACACACACACACACACACACACACGAAGATAAATACTGGTGAAGATGAAGAGAAAAAGGAACCCTTGTACACTGCTGATGGGAATGTAAATTGGTGTAGTTACTATGAAAAACAGTATGGCAATTCCTAAGAAAATGAAAAGTAGGACTACCATATGATTCAGTAATTCTACTGCTGAGTACATATCCAAAGGAGTTGAAATGAGGATCTCAAAGTGATGTCTACATCTCCAGCATTATTCAAAATACCCAAAACATGGGAGCAACCTAAATGTATATTGATGGACAGTTGAATAAAGAAAACATGATATATGCATTCAATGGAATATTATTCGGCCTAAAAAAATAAAGGGAACCCTACAATTTGCAACAACGTGAAGGAACCTGAGGGACATTATGCTAGATGAAATAAGCCAGACACAGAAGGACAAATATTATAGTATCTCCCTTTCATAATGAATCTAAAATAGTCAAATTCATAGAAGCAGAGAGTGAAATGGTGGCTACTAGAGGCTGAGGAAAAACGAATGTGAATGTATTAATTAAGTGTACAAAGTTTGGTTATACAAGATTTGTAAGTCCTAGAGATTACAGCATTGTACCTATAATTGACAATGCTGTATTGTGTACTTGCCAATTTGATAAAAGGATAGATTCTATGTTAAATTTTCTTGTCAAAAATATTAATCATAGTAATAAATAGTGAGAGCAGGAGGAAACTTGAGGAGGTGATGGACAAGTTTGTGGCATTGATTGTGGTGGTGGTTTTGCAGGTATATACTTATCTCTAAGCTCCAAGTTTTCTACATAAAATAGGTACTGCTTTTTATGTATCAATAATATTTTAATATTGAAAATACCTATTATAAGAGTTATACAAAAACTGAAGTGGTCAAGAGAGGTGGCAATCAAGCAATAAATAAGTTGGTATGCCAATCTATGGCATTTCCAGCTTAATCATGTAATAGAGTTATTGAACATTTATAAAATAGAGGAGACTCGTGATTTTATTTGAATTTTGGAAAGAGCATCCAGGTGGTGATATAAGAAGACACAGAACAAGAGCCAAGTAAATCAATTATGGATCCAGTATAAACAAAAGAGTTACAATGTTAATAAACCAGGAACTATTGTATGTAATGGAGGGGATCTGAAAGAGAAAACCAATAGAAACATTGGCAAAATATATAAACAGATATTTAACAAAACAAGAGATATAAGGAGTCAAGAAGATATAACGATATATAAAAAGATACGCAACTCACCATTAATCTCCGATGTGGACATTAAAAAAAATGCCATTTCTGTCCAAACAATTGGCACATACAAAACAGCAAAAATGGGCAACCTAGCATGTATGAAGGCAGGGGAAGGAGGCACTCTCAAACAGTTGCAGAAAATGTAAATTGCTAACTTCTTCAGAAAGTCAAGCAAAAATTTTGATGCCAAGAGAGTGTTTGGTTCAGAGAGTTCTTTACCTTGTTTCTGCCCTTCCCTAGCTGCATTTTGCACATGGTTTTGGCAAAGCAGTGCTGCAAACGTACCCCAGTTCCCTAAGATCCTTTATGATGGTTCCTTCTGGCTAAGTGGCCTGCTGTTCTAATTGCACATTTTCAGCATATGAATTGATCAGTGTTGTTTGAGAGATAGATCTTTTGATTAAGCTCCTTGTGTCCAGACGAAGATTCTCTGATACAAACCTCACCACCTCCTCTTTCAAACTGCCTTGTAGGTTGGGAGAGTTTCCAACCAACCTTTTTCTAGGCACCAAGGACAAAGGTTGCCTGAAATACCACTTGGAGGGGTACCAGTGTGTAGTGCTTATGAGGACAGAGACTAGGGCCAAAGATTTCTGCCACTTAGCTGTGTGACCTTGTGCAATACTTCTCTGGCTTGTTTCCTCAACTGTACAATGGGGATATTGATAGTCATCTACCTGATCGTGTTGTTGCAAGAACCACTGGCACCCAATAGGTGTTTTCTGTCATTTTTACTGTAAATAATCTAAGATTAAAATGATACTGGCCTAAAATATGGCATAGAAAATGGAGGAGTGAGGGATTACAGAAAAGAAAGCTTAGATGGGGCCTTGAGCCTCCTTGTTTTTCTTTAAGTATAGTCTGAAAGTGTTCAGACAAGAACAAGAGCCATTTAGTGTGGCTTCTAATATTTACACCTTTGTTCATAACAGTTCTCAAGGGAGTATGCTTTTCTGAGAACTCAAATGTGATCATTCCCTCAGGAACTGAGATTTAGCAAATCTATATTTTCAGTAACCTAATGTGATCTCTTTTGTAATATTTTACAATCTTCAAAACCTTTAGTCTAACTTGTATCATGTTGCTTTTGTGATGTTCAGACTATGAGTTAATGTTGTTACTTAATTCATAACAAGCCCATAAATCTTGCTCAGCATTCAGAAAATGACACTTTTAGCACATTTCACTATTTCAGGGACCAGAGGGTACAGTTTGATCCTAAATGAATAAGATGAAATACAAACTATATGGACTCCATCTCTGTAGATTCTCCTACTTTTGCTTCCTTCCAATATTTCATTCATTGTCAGAGTTAGACCTGTCTTCAGTTCCCCTTCAGCTCCTGGCACTCTTGACTGATTTCTTTTGACTCCACTACTTTCTGTCTTTCCCAATGAAAACTTTAAGACTTTGTCAAACTGTGCTCTAAGTTTATTTCCCCAAAGCTTTTCTACTGTGTCTGCCTCAAGGCCTCAGGCATCAGGTGTTTCTCCTTTAGTAGAATGCCAATTTTAAAGGGATGAAAAGCATATATGATGTTTATCTTAGAGCCATCATTTTTTAACAGATTGTGGAACCCTGTTAAGATTTGGCTTCATGACTAGATACGCCAATCTCATTGGAACAAACTTGGAGTATCATTAATAAAACCAACTGATTACCCAGTTTGTTTATATTACATATAAATAATATTTGCAGCTCACTGGAGGGATAATATATTAATTTGGACTTTTTTAAACCTCAAGTTAGAGCAACCCACTCTGCTACCTTAAGAAACTCAGAATTCAAGGATGTTTCATGTAATTAAAGGCCAGAGAATCAGACAGGCCTTTGAAATGAAGAAGATTTCTTTAACCTTTCCTTCCTTCTGCCAGTTTGTTTTATTTCTTTCTCACATTCATCAACTCTCATCTTCCTAGCCACTCAGACACCCTGATTTGTCTACTTTGTAAACACTGTGGAAAATATGGCCACCAAGGACAGATATAATACTAAATACCCAAAGAAAGGTCACTAATGCCTCCCACCTTCCAGCTTGTGTCAAAGAGATAAGAGCCCCTGAACGAATAACCACCATCAAAGAGATGCTGTATGTGATAAAAGCACTATGGCCTACGAGACCTCTGTTAATCAAGTAGAAAGGGCAGAACTTAGGAAAGTGTAATTGAGAAGGCAACCAACGGGAAGGCTGCACTATTTCCTTTAAAGGAATAATAACCATTGAGGAAGATGCTGCCTTGTGTAGTGCACAGCTGTTGTGTTGGTGGCCATCCTCTACTCATTAATAAAGAGAAATAAATCAAGATCTCAATGGAACAAAATAGAGAGCTCAGAAATAGAATAACATAAATATGACCAACTGATCTTTGAAAGAACCCAAGGCAATGCAATAGAGCAAAGACAGTCTTTTCAACAAATGGTGTTAGAACCACTGGAAAAAAAAAAGTGCCTAGACACAGACCTTACACCCTTAACAAAATTGAACTCAAAGTGGATTATAGACCTAAATGTCAAGTACAAAACTATAAAACTCCTAAAAGATAATATAGGAGAAAATCTATATGACCTTGGTTATGGCAAAGACTTTTTAGATACAGCACCAAAGATATAATCCATGAAAGAAATAATTGGTAAGCTAGACGTCTTTAAAATTAAAAGTTTCTGCTGTGCTAAGTATAATATCATAAGAATGAGAAGTCAAGCCACAGACTGGGATACAATAATTATAAATGATATATCTTATAAAGGACTGCTATTCAAAGTATACAAAAACACTTAAAATTCAACAATAAGAAAATAACCCAATTTAAAAATGAGCCAAACACTTAGCATTTTGCCTCACCAAAGAAGATGGAAAATAAGCAAATGAAAATATGTTGTATATCATATGTCATCGGGGGATGCAAATTAAAATAACAGTGAGATACTACTACTCATCTATTAGAATGGCCAAAATTCAAACACTGACACCACCAAAAGCTGACAAGGATGTAGAGCAAAAGGAACTCTCATTCATTGCTGGCGGGAATGCAAAATGGTGCAGCTCAGCCTGGTAACTTCAGCCAATGGCAGCTCTGCCTTTCTCTCAGGAGGAAGTCCCAGAGATGACCTACAGGCTTTCTGCCATTGCTGCTGCAGTGGTATCACCCTTACTGCCCTTGGGCCGGGGAAAAATATAAAGGACCTGATTGTTTTGCTGGTACATCCAGCATGTCACACCCACAATACAGTGAAGAGCCCAGCTTCTCTTTTCCTGTGAGACCCCGAGTCCCTGCTCTTCACCAAGTACTGAGACCAGCTCAGCCATAGAAACCCGCACCCAGGTGGCGCTGAAGGCATGGAGAAGCAGACACCCAGGTAGAACAGCAAAGTGGGTCTATCTGGGGGGCCAACAGCGTTCCAAACTGAGAGCCTCAGGGGCTAAGAGCATTCCGGACTGAGGGCCTCAAGCAGACTCTGACGCAAACATTTATTCTCTCTGAACAGATGATGATTATTAACAAACAGATATTCAGTATTTTCTCACAACAATAATATACCAAGTAGGCAGCTGGTGCCTGCTTACCACAGATCACAGACAAACTAAAAAGTATTATCCACGAGGGAGCCACAGGGGCAGGGTCAGATGTCCCATGCTTAAAGAATTGTTTTAACTATTGTATGATATTTATATATGGTCCTGCCACTTTACAATGCCCCAGGTAGTTTTCTACTTGGGCAGTGTGTCGGGGGTGGCTAGGTTTTCCTTCCCATCATTCTTCCTAGCAAACAATATGTTTTATCATACACTCAGCATTTCTCAGCAATCATACACTCAGCATTCCTCAACAATCAGGTGGGACCTCCAGTTTGGAAATTAAACAATCTGTTCTTTAATGACTTTGGGATAAAAAATAAAATTAAAGCAGAAAACAAGAAATTATTTGAAACTAATGAGAACAAAGATACAACATACCAGAATCTCTGAGAAGTAAGAGGAAAGTTGATACTAAAAATTTTTACTAAACACTCATATCAAAAACTTAGAAAGATCTAAACTTAACAAACTAACATGACATCTAGTAGAACTAGAAAATAAGACTGAAGCAACTTCTAGGCTAGCAAGGGAAAGAAATAACCAAAATCAGAGCTGAACTGAATAAAATGGAGATGAGAAAAAAATATGAAAATCGATAGCACCAAAAATTGGATCTTTGAAAGAATAAATAAAATTGATCAGCTGCTAGCTAGGCTAATAAAGAAAAAAGAGAGAAGATCCAAATAAACACAATCAGAAATGACAAAGTGGGCATTACCACCAACACCACAGAAATACAAAAAACCCTCAGAGAATATTATAAATACTTCTATGCACACAAACTTGAAAATCTGGAGGAAATGGGTAAATTTCTAGAAACATACAACCTCCCACAATTGAACCAGGAAGAAATTAAATCCCTGAACATACCAATAAGTTCTGAGATTGCATCAGTAAAAAAAAACTTACCAGCCAGAAAAACCCCTGGACCTAGCAGATGCACAGCTGAATTCTACCTATATATAGAGCTGGTATCAATTCTACTGAAACTATTCCAAAACATCCAGGAGGGACTCCTCCCTAACTCATTCTGTGAGATCAATGTCATTCTGATACAAACCCTGGCGGAGACACACACAAAAACAAAAACTTAAGTCCAGTATCCCCAGTGAACAAAGATATAAAAATTATCAACAAATACTACCAAAGTGAATTCATCAGCACATCTAAAAGCTAGTCCACCACATTCAAGTAGATTTTAGTTCTGGGTTGCAAGATTGGTTCAACATATGCAAATGTTATTCATCACATAAACAGGACTAAAAACAAAAATAGTCTCTCAATAGACACAGAAAAGTCATTTGATAAAATTCACCATTTCTTAGGATTAAAAACCCTCAACAAACTAGGCATCAAAGGAACATACCTCAATATAATAAGAGCCACCTATGACAAACCCATTGCCAAAATCATACTGAACGGGAAAAAGCTCAAACCATTCCTCTTGAGAACTGGAGCAATACAAGGATAAACACTGTCACTACTCCTAGTCAACCTGGTGCTGGAAAACCTCGCCAGAGCGATCAGGCTAAAGAAGGAAATCAGAGGCCTCCTGATAGGAAGAAAGGAAGTCTTTGTTTGCAGATGAAATAATTTTATACCTAGAAAACCCCATAGTCCCTTCTCAAATACTCCTTGATCTGATAAACAACTTCAGCAAAGTTTCAGGTTACAAAATCAATGTACAAAAATTGGTAGCATTTCTCTACCCCAACAATGTCCAAGCTGACAGCCAAATTTAGAATGTAATCCCATTCACAATAGTCACAAACAGAATAAAATACCTAATGATATGGTTTCGTTGTGTCCCCACCCAAATCTCATCTTGAATTGTAGCTCCCACAATTTTCATGTGTCATGGGAGGGGCCCAGTGGGAGGTTACTGAGACATGGGGGAGGGTCTTTCCCATGCTGTTCCTGTGATAGTGTGTAAGTCTCACAAGATCTGACAGGTTTATAAAGAAGAGTAAGATGTGACGTGCTTCTCCTTGCCTTCCACCATGATTATGAGGTCTCCCTAGCCACATGGAATTGTGAGTCCATTATTCCTCTTTTTCATTATAAATTACCCCATCTTGGGTATGTCTTTATTAGCAGTGTGAGAATAGACTAATATGTCTAGGAACACAGCAAAGAAGGGATATAAAATATCTCCGCAATAAGAATTATAAAACACTGCTTAAAGAAATCAAGGATGACACAAACAGAAAAAACATTTCATGCTCATGGATAGGAACAATCGATATTGTTAAAATAGTCATACTGCCCAAAGCAATTTCCAAATTCAATGCTATTTTTATCAAACTACCAACAACATTCTTCACAGAACGAGAAAAAAAAATAATTTATATGAAAACAAAAAGGAGCCTAGGCAAGTGGCCAAGGCAAACCTAAGCAAATGGAACAAAGCTGAAGACATCACATGGCTCAACTTCAAAGTATCCTACAGAGTACAACAAAAACAGCATGGTATTGGCACGAAAACAGGCATGTAGACCAATGGAACAGAAGACAGCCTGAAATAATGCCACACACCTTTGACCATCTGATCTTCGACAATGCTGACAAAAACAAGCAATGGGAAAAAAGACTTTCTATTCAATAAATGGTGCTTGGATAACTGGCTAGCCACATGCAGAAGACTGAAACTGGACTACCTCCTTACACCATATACAAAAATCAACTCCAGATGGATAAATACTTACATGAAAAACCCAAAACTATTAAAACCCTGGAAGACAACCTAGAGAATACCATCCTGGACATATGAACAAGCAAAGGTTTCATGACAAAGACACCAAAAGCAAACATAACAAAAGCAAAAATTGACAAATGGGGTCTAGTTAAACCTAAGAGCTTCTGCACAGCAAAAAAAACCAGCAACAGAGCAAACAGACAACCTACAGAATGGGAGAAAAAATTTTCAACTATACATCTGACAAAACTCTAATATCCAGCATCTATAAGAAACCTGAGTTTACAAACAAAAAACAGAAAATCCCATTAAAAGGTGGGCAAAGGACATGAACAGACAATTTTCAGAAGAATACATACATGTAAATAAAAAGCATATGAAGAAAAGCTCAATATCACTCACTGATCATTAGAAAAATGCCAATCAAAACCTCAATGAGATACCATCTCATTCCAGTAAGGATAATTATTATTAAAAAGTCAAAAAAAAATAACAGATGCTGGCGAGACTGTTGGGAGTGTAAATTAGTTTAACCATTGTGGGAGTTAGTATAGCAATTACTTAAAGAGCTAAAAGCAGAATTACCATTTTGCTCAGCAATACCTTTACTGAGTATATATCAAGGAATATAAATCATTCTACCATAAAGACACATGCATGCAATTGTTCAGTGCAGCACTATTCACAATAGCAATAATATGGAATCAACCTAAATGGCCATCAATGACAGATTTAAAAAGGTGGTACATATATACCACAGAATACTATGCAGCCATAAAAAAGAATGAGATCATGTCTTTTGCAGGAACATGGATGGAGCTGAAGGCTATTATCCTTAGCAAACTAATGCAGAAACAGAAAACCAAATACTGCATGTTCTCACTTATAAGTGAGAGCTAAATGATGAGAACTCATGAAGAAAAAGAAGTGAACAATAGACACTAGAGTCTACCTGAAAGAGAAGGGTAGGATGAGGGAGAAGAGCAGAAAAGATAACTGGACTGAATACCTGAGTGATGTAATAACTTGTACAACAAACCTCCATGACAAGAGTGATACTGGGGAGGTTATAGTAAGGGAGGAGAATATATTTTATTAGTTTTACTTGGAGTTGAACCAATGTTTTTGTTTCCTAAGATCAATGGATAACACTTACCCTTTAAAAGTTGAGAAAGGCGTATTGTTAAAAATGGGAGCATGAGTTAGCAGTCCTTGCATACTTTCTTGGTAGGTAAGAAATTGTAGACTTCTACTATTAGATCCACAATCTAATGTTTTAATTAAACTATAACTACAGTATATAAGTACCAAAATGATTTTGGGGTTTAAGGATAATAGGAGTGCTAGGTGTACTAATATCAGGGCATTTTCTCACATAAAAGAGGGTTTATATTGTTGATGTGATATGTTAAGACCGCTCATTGTGTGATGATTAGTATATAGAGAGAGTAGAGGGCTGTAATTAACATGTTAAGTCCCATAAGAATGATGCTAAGATTGGATCAAGAGAATGAGGCTATGGTTATGAAGAGTTCTCCTACTAAATTAATGGTAGGGTGTAGGTGAAATTGGTGAGGCTAGCTAAAAGTCATCACATGGCCATTGGTGGGAGTAGTGTCTGAAGGCCTTGAATAAGTATTACAGTTCAGTTCTGAACTGATTCATAGCCGGAGTTTGCTAGGCAGAATAGTAGGGATGAAGTGAGTCCGTGGGCAATTATAAGGGTGGTTGCACCTACGAAGCTTCAGGGGGTTAGAATAAGAATAGCCATGATAACAAGTACCATGTGGCTTACAGGAGAGTAAGCACTGAATGGTTTTAGATCAGTTCGGTGTAGACAAAGGAAGGGATAGTATAAGGAAATGGTAGGCTATGTATTATTCTGTCAGAGGGAGGATTAGAGTGACCTGGGTCGTTCTGTAGCCATCTAATTTTAGGAGTACTGCTGCAAGTATTACTGAGCCAGCAATGCGGGCTTTAGGGAGTCACAGGTGGGATCTGTAGAGAGGCATTTTTACCATAAACCCCATGATGCATGCTAGTCTTAGAGGGTTGTTAGGTCAGGAGTTTGCTATTTCTTGAGTAGTATATGTTGTGATTAACATATTGATTGAGCCTGAGGCATTTTGAGTATAGATAAGTGCTACAAGCGAAGGTAGGAATCCTACCAGTGTGTGAAATGAGAAGTATAAGCCTGTGTTAAGGCACTCTGCTTGGTTACCTCAACCAGTAATAATAATTAGGGTGGAGACTAGCGTGGCTTCAAAGAGAACATAAAATATGATTAGTTCTGTGGCTGTGAATACTATAATTAAAAATATCTGTATCCCTGCTACTATTGAAATATAAAGTTTTTTCATGGGAACGATTCTTTGGATAGATGATATTGGCTTGCTAAAATTATAAAGGGTAGTAGCCAGGCTGTTAGGATTAGAAGGGGTGAGGACAGTAGATCAGAAAAAAATAAGTTGATGAGAAGTTGGAAGAGTTATCATTAAACTGGTTGAAGAATAGCAGGCTGATGAGACTGATAAATAAACTGTGGAAGCTGTATTAATTCAGATTACAGAGTTCTTATTGGGAATTAAGAATTCTGTTTTAAGAATAATACTCTGCATTATTGCTGTATTAATTCAGATTACAGAGTTCTTATTGGGAATTAAGAATTCTGTTTATTAATAATAATACTCCACATTATTGGGAATAATATAATTGTTGGGATAATAATTTTAGCATTGGAGAATATTTAGTTTTTGTACATAATCTAGGCCATAGGTGTTAGAAACCGTGACTAGTAAGGCTAAACCTACAGCAGCTCCACAGGCTGCAAAAACTAAGAAGATAATAGCTATTATGGATGCCAGCATTAAATATATATTTAAAATCACAAGAGTACTTATAATAAATATTGATAGTATTGGCAGGGCGCTGTGGCTCATGCCTGTAATCCCAGCACTTTGGGAGGCCAAAGCGGGTGGATCACCTGAGGTCAGAAGTTTGAGACCAGCCTGCGGCCAGCATGGTGAAAACCTATCTCTACTTGAACATGGGAGGTGGAGGTTGCAGTGAGCTGAGATTGGGCCACTGCACTCCAGCCTGGGTGACAACGAGACTCCATCTCAAAAAAAGATAGACAGACAGCTAGATAGATAGATAGTATTATGCCTTCTAGGCATAGTGGGGACAATATCAGGTGGAATCAATAGATTATTATCCCTATTAAAGACATAATAAAAGCTAATGTAATATTAATATAAATAGAAGGCATTTGGTAATTCTGATCTATCATAATCTAAAGAGTTGACATCATTTATTTTGACTTAAACTATGAACTCAATTCATTCTAATCCTTTTTGGGTTCATTCGTAGGCTACATCTAAGATTAAAATGATAATATGAGAGCTGTACTAATTATTAATTTTGGGTCAGTTGTCTGAAAAGCTCATGGTAGGGGCAGTAGTAGGGCGATTTCTAAATCAAAGAGGGGAAATGTGATGGCTACTAGGAAGAACTTTATGGAAAAGGGGAGGCGGTCAGAGCCTATCAGGTCAAAGCCACATTCATAGGGGTTAGATTTTTCTGTGTCGATGTTAAGTTGTGGGAGTCAAAATGCGATTGTTACTAGTAAGAATGTTAGTAAGGTGTCAGCTGCTAAGTCTAATGTTAGATTAATTACTCTTTTTCGGGTAATGCTGAAGCTAATTGGAAGTCAACTGTACTGTTATACCAAAAGAGTATGAGCCTCATCATAGATAGAAACATAGAAATGGTCATACTACGTCTACAAAGTGCCAGTATCAGACAGAGGCTTCAAATCCAAAATGGCGGTTAGATGTAAAGTGAAATTTTAGTTGGCGGAGTAGGCAGACAGTAAGAAATGTTGATCCAATAGTAACGCGAAGCCTGTGAAAACCTGTGGCTATGAAGAATGTTGAGCGGTAAACCCCGTCGGAGATAGTGGAAGGGACTTTAACATATTCTGAGGCTTGTAGAGGTGTAAAGCAAATGCCTAGGGCAATTGTGATAGACAGTGTCTGAAGTATGTATTTTCGGTTACCTTCTGTTAAGCTGTGGTGAGCCCAAGTAATTGAAACCCCGGATGCAAGTAAAACAGATATATTAAGGAGAGGGTCTTCTAAGGGGCAAAGGGGATAGATGCCTGTTGGAGAACACCATCCTTCTAATTCTAGAGTGGGAGCTAGGCTAGAGTGGTAGAATGCTCAGAAGCCAGCGAAAAAGAACACCTCTGAAATAAGGAGTAAGATTATTCCGTATCAAAAGGCTTTTTGAACAGTTGATGTATGGTGGCCTTGGAATGTGCTTTCTCGGATAATACCGCATCGTCATGGATATCTTGTCCATGTATTGGTTAGTAGGCCTAAAGTTAGGAGGGTAGTTGAGTTAAAATGAAATCATACGGCTAGGCTGGAAGTTGTAAGTTGTACTGAAAGGGCCCCTGCTGGTGGTCAGGGGCTAGGGTTCACCATGTGGTAAGCCTGAGTTTGGAGGGTCATTATGTGTTGTCATGTAAGTAGAGACTTACTAGTAGTGTAAGGACATAGGCCTGAATGAGGGTTATGGCAAATTTGAGGATGGTTAGTAAAACTAGAATAATACATGTAATTGAAGCTGTGGGTGGGTGAATAGTTGATAATACTAGCATAGCTCCTCCAATTAAATGCATTAGTAAGTAGCCAGCTGTAATGTTGGCTGTTAATTGTATAGCTAGTGCTATTGGTTGGATGAAGAGGCTAGTAGTTTCAATTATATGATTGGTATTACTATGAAGAAAATTATAACAAATGCATGAGTAGTGATAGTAACATTATAAATCTGATCATCGCCTAGCAGAGTTCCTGTTTGACCCAGTTCTGCTTGAATTAGGAGATTAAGGCCATTGCATTCCTTACGCTCACTGAACAAAAGATCTTAGGTTACGTACAACTTCGCAAAAGACATGGTAGGTCTGTATGGACTACTTCAGCCCTTTGCAGATGCAATCAAACTTTTTATTAAAGAACCCCTGCCACCTTTAGCATCGCTATTCCCTTATACATTATTGTTCCAACCCTAACCTTATCTATTGCCCTTCTTATATGAATCCCTCTCCCCATACCATATCCTCTCATTAATCTTAACATGGGTCTCCTATTTATACTAGCCACATCAAGCCTAGCTGTCTACTCTATCTTATGATCAAGATAAGCAACCAATTCAAAACATGCACTAAAAGGTGCACTAGGAGCAGTAGCCCAAACAATTTCATATGAAGTTATCCTAGCTATTATCCTCCTGTCAGTTCTCTTAATAAGGGGTTCATTCAATTTATCTATACTCATCACAACACAAGAGGTTATCTGACTACTCCTACCATCATGACCACTAATCATAGTATGACTTATCTCCACACTAGCAGAAACGAACAGAGCCCCACTTGACTTCATAGAAAGGGAATCAGAATTCGCTTTGGGCTTTAATGTGGAATATGCTGCAGCTCCACTTGCCCTACTCTTTATAGTGGAATATGTAATTATTATTATAATAAATGCCCTAACCACTATTATCTTCCTAGGAGCATTAGATGATATTCATACACCAGAACTCTATACCATAATGTTCATCACCAAAACCCTCCTTTTAACAACCTTATTTTTATGACTTCAAGCGTCATATCCTCAATTCCATTACAATCAACTTATACATTTTCTATAAAAATTTTCCTACTATTCACACTAGGATAGGCATAGAGATGTACATATGACATATCTCTATGCCTGTCCGAATATCTAGTATCCCACTCAAACATAAGAAATATGTCTGACAAAAGAGTTACTTTGATCAAGTAAATTATAAGTTTTAATCCTCTTATTTGTAGAATTATAGGAATTGAACCTACCCCCGAGGATCCAAAATTCTCTGTGCTACCTAATATACCATATCCTATAGTAAGGTCAGCTAAATAAGCTATTGGGCCCATACTGTGAAAATGTTGGTTTATATCCTTCCTGTACTAATTGACCCTCTAACCCAACTTCTTATCTCTTTCACTATCATTACAGGAACTCTCATTACAATGTTAGGCTCACGCTGACTTCTCATCTGAATAGGCCTAGAAATAAACATACTAGCTATTATCCCAATTTTAATTAAAAAGGCAAATCCCCACTCCGCAGAAGCAGCTACCAAATGTTTCCTCACACAAGCAATGGCATCTATAATTCTCATAATAGGAATCATTTCCAATATACTATTCTCTGGACAATGAACCATTATAAACTCAATCAATCAACTATCATCCTTGATAATAATAATGGCCTTAACAATAAAATTAGCAATGTCTCCTTTTCACTTTTGAGTCTCAGAAGTAAGTTGAACTAAAATTCTGTCTTGGACAACCAGCTATCACCAGCCTTGATAGGTTTATCAACACTACTCATGAGTCCTCTCACTATTTTGCTATGTAGATGAGTGTGCTCTTTCAGCTGTTCTTGAGTAGCTCATTGTATTTTGGGGGTCTTGGCTAGAGTTCCCCCTGTGAAATTTATTCTGGTTAATTCATTATGCAAAAGTACAAGGGTTTGTCTTTGCTTTTTGATGCTTGGTGTGATTATTTCATCTTTCCCTTGTGGTACTCTACCCATTGCACCAGAGTAAGTAACTTCTATCACCTATGCTTTTGTCCAGGTTAAATGATTTGGTTTAAAGAGATCTCATAATACAGTGTAATAAAGTTGGGGCTAGAGTCGCCTCAAAATGGTCAGGTTATACGAAATTTTCTGGGTGTAAGATGGGTACAAGCCAGGTACCTTAAGTTAAGCTACACTTTGGTTAGTCCAAGTGCACCTTCCAGTACGCTTACCATGTTACAACTTATCTCTTCTATACATGAGTAGGAAAATTATTAGTAATAGTGGTCTCTAGAATAGTATTTGAGAGGTTGACAGGTGGTGTGTGTGTGCTTCACACCCTCATTCAATCAAGCACTCTGTTCTTCATTTACCACTAAATCCTCCTTGAATCTTTAGGTTTCATTAAGGTTATCATAAAATTTTCTGGGAAATAGAAAATGTAGCCCATTTCTTGCCATTTCATAGGCAACACTTTGACCTAATGTTCTTATGTACATACTTGTGCCTTTTTAGGGTTTGCTGAAGATGGTGGTACATAGGCTGAGTGGCAAGAGATGGCAAGGTAATCGGGGTTTATCATTTATAGAACAGGCTCCTCGAGGGATATAAAGCACCGCCAAGTCCTTTGACTTTTAGGCTGTTGCCTGTAGTACTCTGGCAAATAGTTTTGTTAATTTAACTATTTAGGTTTAGAGCTAAGCATAGTGGGGTATCTAATCCCAGTTTGGATCTTAGCTCTTATGTTTACAGGATATTAAGTCATTTTCATAGCTTATGTAACAAACCTTCACACGTACCTCTGAGCCTAAATAAAAGTTTTTAAAAGTCTATTAAAAGTTAAGTTCTATATAAAAGAAAATCTTTTTGCTTTTAGAAAATATAAAATACTTTCTACTTAACTTTTACATTGTTACTAGAAGACATAAAACTTTATTAAATAAAGAAAATATTTATTGCTGCTAGTTTAAAATGGCAGACTGAAAAGATGTAGTTACCTCTTCAATTTCTCACACTTTGATTTAACTTAGGGTAAAGACACATAATATGAGATAAATTTATAACCAAACTAGGTTTTGGAGTGGAGAGGCCATCCCTGGACCAAATATTCTGATGGCTCTTGAACAGTTAAGAGTAGAAGAAGTTATAAAGGCAGATAAACTATGCAGGCAGATGAAGACCTACATCAGAAGCTGAATAAGAACAGATGTCAGCATTGGTGGAAACTGCTATTTCTAGAGAATCTAGAGAATCTAGAATCTAGAGGAGGCCGATGCTAAGAACTGGCAGGCCCAGAGAGTAGGAAATAACTAAAGAGAAGGAATCAAGGGAAATCATTTTAAAACTGTCCACATCACAGTGTCTTGGCTCCACCCAATAGACTCCCATTGCCATGTGAATGATGCTCTTGCATGTTCACAGAGCATAAACCAAATAACTGTTTCCTAAGGAAATTGAATCAACTGCTTGGGAATATAGCAAATGTTCCAAGTGTGAGATTTTCTGTCTGAAGTCCCCTTGATTTTCTCCAGGGTATCCCGTGGGCAGACTATCTGCCTGCTTCTCATCTATGTACCATCTATATACATTCAAATGAAATATGCTGATTACCAATAACTTTACATGTAGACACAAATACACACACACACACACACATACTTTCCTCTTAGATAAAAAAGGAATGCTTGTTAGCTGGATATACAAACAGATCTGCAGAGCAGCAGTGAAACTTATCCCAGCAACTTAAGTGTATCAACACTTTTTTATGCATAAAGATGAATGGAAATCCAATTATCATGAGACATTCAGGAAAATCATTGCATAATGAAAAGTATCAAGAAGAATAAGACAAATAACTGATTCTAGAGAAAACTCTAGAAAATCTCAAAAATAACAAGGCCTTCCCTTGTTATTTTTGCTTTCTCCAATATCAATTATTTGGCTTATTCCCCTTGAAACTTTTCTTTGTGTGAAGATTTTTAAGAAATAAGTGATGTATATCTTTAGTTCTCTGTTTCATTTGATATGATAATATATCCATGCAACAAGAATAGAATGCCATGAAAAATGAAAATAATATATGAGCTTTTGAAATTAAAAAATATGATTTCTGAAATTGAAAACTCAGAAGAAAGGTTTTCTGATAAAACTCCTAGAGTACATAGTAAAAAGACAAGGAATTAGAATTTAGCAGATTTTGATTCCTAATAAATAGGAGGTTCCAAAGAAAGAACAAAGAAAATGGAAAAAATTATGTAGGAATTCTAAACTCCTAGAGTTAAAAACAGATATGAGACTTTATATTTAAAGGATCACTAAGTGCCAAGCAGAATGAAATTAAAAAGACCTACACCTAGGCATGTAATTATGAGATCTAAAATAACTAGGATGAAGATAAAATCTTAAGAGTTTCCAGAAAAAAACATAAAATATCCTATAAATAATGAGTTTTGGTATAGAAGATATTTTCAGTGCTGTGTCACAGCCCCTTGCCCCAGATCTAATTTCAGAACATGTGAAAAGCACCTTCCAAGTGAAGGGAGACCTCACAGATACAGCATCCCAATTCAAGTGCATACTGTCTTTCCAGTGAATAATTCTAGAGCATTATATGTGCTTCAAAATCCCAGCAGACTAAAATTCCTGTGTACCCCAGCAGTGACCTCATTATCTTTTCCTCCTTCCCTGTCTAACTACTCCTTTCCCTTTACCCTGTTTCTTAGGATATTATTTCAAACAAATAAACTTCACTCAAGTATTTTTTTCAGGCATTAGTTCAGAGAAACATAAACTAAAATGTTGGTACTCACATGCCTGGTGACAATGATGAATGAATAATTACAGTTATGACAGCCTAACAAGAGCAAAGTAAACTTTAGTCCTAGAAAAAACAAAAATCTAAAAACTAATGACAATAGGCTTTGGGTTTGAGCGATTGGCGGATGCTGGAAGAGTTTGCAGGAGACTGATGGTGAAACCTGGAAGACCTCCAGCAGGCTGCTGGGGAGGTCTTGAAGACAGTGCGGATGATATCAGAGGCTGTTCTACCCAGCCCAGGCTGTTATATCAAAATGCCAAAGACTAGGTGACTTAGCCACAGACACTTCTCAGTTCTGGAGGTTGAAAGTCTGAGATCAAGGTGCCAGCAGATTTGATTTCTGATGAGGGCCCTCTTTCTGGCTTGCAAATGACTATCTTCTCCCTGTGTCCTCATGTTACTCAGTGTAATGCCTTTAAGACCTAAGTGAATTTCTATCCCACCTTAACTCTGCTTATTTTTAGGAAACAGAAGGACTGAAGTCAGAAGTTTCCCCTTGTGACTAAACCAGCGAAGACTGGGGGATTCGAAAATGGCAGATCGCTTGACTTCTGAAGAACTTCTAACTTCATTATCATCTAACTTCCATGCTCAATGACACTCCCACAAGTATCATGACCATTGACAACCACTACAACAATGACCAGAATAAACCATAAAATGACAAAAAAGAAGGTGGCAACTCCACTTCCAAGTTCTCTGCCCACTCCTAGAAAATGCAGACCCAGGCATCCCTGCACTCTTGGGGGGCCTGGGAAGGGACTCCTTGCCCTTGCAGGATCAGAGGTGTCTGCTCTCGCTGCCTAGCCTCTCCGCACTATGAGCATTGGCTCCAATATTGGAGTGGGGTTGGGGCTGAGCCTGGGTGTTGTCACAGCCCAGCCAGTTGTGCCCACATTTGGAGCAGAACTGGCAAGCCAGACCCCTGCTGCCTTGGCCCCCTCTGGATTTTAGGCACTAAGAAGTATGGGAGGGGATGCAGGGCGTGGTGCTGTGTGGGATTGGTGCTAGCCCACAGGTACTGCCTGGTACCAGCAGCTGGGCACCACAGGTGGCATGGGAGGCAGACAGGCTTCTGGGAAGAAGGGGGTGAGTCCCCAGTGAAGCTCCACCTTCAGGCCAGATCAGTCCTGAAGCATGGGGACTGAGCTGCCAGTCCTGCAGAAGAGATGGGGAACTCACAATGCTTTTTCCTGGGCCCACCATAGCTGCCCATGGACCAGTCAGCACATACTTCCTCCCCTCTCAGGTCCATAAAAGCCCTGGGCTCAGTGACAGCAGGGAAGAGGATGGAGAGAATGGAGAGATGATGGGGCTGGGATGACCAACTGTAGAGAGGAGCTACCCTCTCTGTGATAGTGGAGAGGAACTACCCTCTCTACTGAGAGCTTCAGAGACCATCCGAGACATTAGGACTACAAGCTGCAGAAAGGAGCTACCCTCTCTAGGGCCTCTTCTCTGCTGACAGCAGCAGACATTGGGACAACCAGTAACAGGGAGGAGCTACCCTCTGCAGCTCTCCTCTGAGCTGTTCTAACACTTAATGAAGCTCCTCTTTATCTTGTTCATCCTTCACTTGTCTGAATACCTCATTCTTTCTGGACACAGGACAAGAACTCGGGCAAAGGTACCACTGGCCACAGAGGTTTCCAGATAGAAAAATTGACACTCCAATAATCCCATAACACTTCCACTTCCTATCTCTCTCATGTATGGGAGTAGAGTTCCAAAGAAGTTCAACTCCCATACATGAGAAGCCTAAGACATGGACAGACAGTGTGTGGGTACTCCAGTCAACAGCCTGAAGTGAACTGGAAGTTGGGCATGCTGGTCATTTGAGCCTTCTGATGATAGCAATATTTATTTCTCACAGACTGCAACCATAGGACAGATGCCAAGCAACAAAAACTCACCTAAGCCTAGTCAGCACAGGAAACTATAATCAATAAAAAATAATCTGTTATGTTAAGCCATTAAATTCTTTAGTTGCTTGTTATCCAGAAGTGGATAGTTGATAATCAGAGAAGTAGCTCTGGGTAATGTAACTGACCTTTCAGAGATTAAGCTCTTGGTCATCACACCATGTAAGCAGTTTAGGTGAGCTAAAAATCTGGCGGAAAGAAAGGGAGAAAATCTAGAATGAATAATTGAGACAAGAGATGATAAATATCTATAATAGTCTTAGACAAAGTGGCAGCATTAGGGACTGTAGTCTGTTCCATTAAGACTCTTGTATTAAATCTTATAAAAGCTCCAGCTTGTTACTACCTTGAAGTATCAGAAACTGAGTGAACTTAATGTGGTACTGGATTAGTCTGTTCTCACACTACTATCAAGAAATACTAGAGACTGGGTAATTTACAAAGGAAAGTGGTTTAATTGACTCACAGCTCTGCTTGGCTAGGGAGGCCTCAGGAAACTTACAATCATGGCAGAAGGCACCTTTTCACAGGGTGACAGGAGAGAGAATGAGTGCCAGCAGGGGAAATGCCAGATGCTTATAAACCCTCAGATCTCATGATAACTCACTCACTATCAAGAGGACAGCTTGGGGGAAACAACCCCATGATTCAATTACCTCCCATGACATGTGGGGATTATTGGGATAATAATTCAAGATGAGATTTGGGTAGGGACACAGCCAAACCATGTCAGGTACATAAGGAGATATAGCTACAGTGCAAGGAGTGAAGCAGACACCTTTGGGGTGGGTCCTTGGTCACATCCTATCAATGCACATACGATTTATTATCAGTGTTAGTAGATAATGCCAAGTAGCCTTAAATTTATATAATGCTGAAAAATGTGCATCTTTTTGCATTCCATCTCAGAACTTCTCTAACATTGCAGGAACTTTTAAGTACTAACGACAAGTGACAGTTGTAAGAAATTTGATGCACCTAAAAAGAAACCAACACACAATGTGGAGTGGTATTGTATTAGTACTCCAGCGTCCTGTACTCCAGATGGAAAAATCTTGGAGGTAGTAGATACACTTTTCAGAAGATGCTGGAGGAATTGAGCCCAGTTGTCCACAGCAACTACTTTAATAGAGTACCCTAACATTGCATTTTCTGTCTTAACTGCCTTACCCTCCCCACATCTCTCACTTCTGATTCCTGGGTCTAACAGCAAAATAAACTATCTATACTTAAATTTTTGCTTAGGTCCTGCTTTCTTGAGGAACCTAAATTAAGACAATGATTTGATATTCTGCACCTTTAGAGCTCTTTAAAAACGACATGGAACCTAGATTTCCTTACCCAGACCAATTATTACCAGGCATAAAAGAAAAATATATTTTGGAGCATGCAAAAATGTATGAATTTTACATCTCATGAAGATTTAGTTTAAAAAAGTTAAAGATTAAACAGAGGAAACTGTAAACTTTCCTGAGAAAAGAGCTCAAAATCCAGGAAACAACAGAACCAACCCAGGAGTGCAAAAGTAAAAAAAATTATGGATGATAATAATATGGCACAACTAGCAAAACTTTAGTTAAAATTAGATAGAAAGTCAGAGGACTCCAAAAATGCTCTCAAAATGAAAGTAAGTGCCATGTAACATATATTATTATTAAGAAGCTGTAAGATATTTATAAAATACATTTACATAAATCTTCTACACAATTACATGATGAAAAGCATATATTTTCTTCCATCAAAAAGGAAAAATACAATAGGAAATTATAGGGAAAGTGTTGGAAGTTATACTCCAGATCTAAAGTAACTAACACATAGTACAACTTATTTTACTTTATGTTACTTTTTAAAAACTACATACACTGAAATTGATCTCTTTTATGTACAATTCCATGAGTATTAAAACATGATAATATCACCACGATCCATAGTTGAGGATACAAAACAATTTTCTCCATCTACAAATCTCCGTCATGCTGCTCCTTTGTAGTTACACCATTTCCCCCAACCCTAACCTTTGACAGCCACTCATTTTGTTTGTTTGTTTGTTTGAAACAGAGTGTCACTCTGTCACCCAGGCTGGAGTACAGTGGCATGATCACTGCAGCCTCCACCTCCCGAGTTCCAGCGATTCAACTGTCTCAGCCTCCCGATTACCTGGGATTACAGGCACACACCACCATGCCCAGCTAATGTTTGTATTTTTAGTGAGCATCATGTTTCATCATGTTGGCCAGGATGGTCTTGAACTTCCGACCTCAGGTGATCTGCCCACCTCAGCCTCCCAAAGTGCTAGGATTACAGACGTGAGCCACTTCACCCAGCCCCACTCATTATTTCATCTTCACTACAGTTTTGCCTTTTCTAAGGCATCATATAAATATAATTATACAGTATGTAACCTCTTAAAACAACCTTCTTTAGCACAGCTTACTGCCTTCAATATTAATCCTTGCATGTATCATAGTTTACTTTTTATTGTTGAAGATTATTATATGAATGTATCCTAATACGAAATTTAGTTTATCTCTATGTTTTGGCATTTATAAAAAGAGCTGTTATAAATATTTGTATGTAAGTTTTTATATGAATATGTTTTTATTTCTCTAGAATAAATACCTGAGTGGTATTGCTTGATCATATATTGAGTGCATATTTAACTTATAAGAAATTGCCAGACTGTTTTGCAAAGTAGCTATGCCATTTTACATTTCTGCTAGTAATATGTGGAAATTGCAGCTGCTCCATATTCACCAGCACTTTGTATTGTGACAGCTGTGTCGTTTTCTTTTCTAGTCATTCTAATATATATTATCTCACCGTGGATTGTATTTTTCTAATTGCTAATGAAGTTGACTATCTTTTCATATGCTTGTTTCCATCTGTATATGCTCTTTGGTGAAGGGATGGTTTATGTTCCAATTTTTAAAACAGGATTGGTTGTTTTATGACCTGTTGAGTTTTGAGTTTTTTTATATTCTGGACATAATTCTTTGTCAGATAAATGATTTCCAAGAATTTTTTTTCTTACTTTGTAGCTTGCCCTTTATTATGACTTGATTTTGAACAAGCATTAACATATAAGAATCTGAATACATTTGATCTGTCTCATGCAACACCCTCATTCCTTTTGAAATGACATAGGACTACATGCATTTTCTGTGGGTCTAATTATCATATTTATTCCTATAACAGAATATGTTCATATAACCATAATATTACAACAATATTTATTTATTTTCCATTTTAAAAATTTAGCCTATAAGCAAGGGATTTTGAATTCCCTTTTAATTGCTTTCTATTAATCATTCAATAGAATGTAAATATTACAAATAGAACAATTAAAAAGTAATGGTTTGGCATATAAAAATAAATACTTAAGGTTATAGGCAGTAGATAAACAATACTAAGAGAACCCTAATTTTATCCTATTACTTAGTGATGTATTTTGAAATAGTTTTAATATTGATGAAATGAGAAATAAACATCTAAATATTTTAGTAAATGGAATAAATTAAAAATAAGTAGCAAAGTACAGGAAGAAATGAGGGATAAATTTTAGTAGGCATGAGTTAATTCCTTATCAAATGCAAATGTGAATTTACTGCATAATTAAACATATTGTCTAAAACACAATGAAAAGTCATTTAGTCATATTTTACAGTGTTCAAATTTCTGTGTGTATGTGTTAAATATATATATATAGACACACATAATTATACTGAAGTATAGTTCTATATTATGAACAATTTACAGAGTGTTGTAAAGTAAAAGAGGTTAAAGAAATAAAGAGTTTTGTGGGAAAAGCACAGAGAAAACACTGCAAAGAAAATTTTAAAAAGGCAGACAGAAGAAAAGAGGTCCAGAGATTTGCCCTGACAGATGGAAGTGAAAAAAGGGACACAAGTGATGGAAACTGACCTTCATGGAAAAATATTGTTATGACCTTTTGGGATATTACAGCTAAAGAATTTTTATAACATTTTGAAACATTGCAAAAATCTGGTAAATTATTTTGAGCCTAAGAAAAAGGGATGCAACTGTCTTTCAAAGTCAGATGTGACAGTGAGGGGATATTTTTAGTTAAGTGCCAAAAAAAAAAAAAAAGGGAAAAAGGAACTTATCCTTTTTTGTAAAACAATAAATATTTAAGAATTAAATATTGGCCACTCAAATTTAAAATTAAATTCTTAAATTTAATTTAAGAATTAAATGCTGCTCAGCCGCAGCTCCAGACCCAGGCATCCCTGCGCTCTCAGGGGCCTGGGAAGCCCCCTGCCCCACAGGTTTAGAAGGCGTGCTCCTGCTCTTTGGCCTCTTCTTGTTCCCAGCAATGCTCCACAGCAGAGCAAAGTTGTGGATATGTCCCAATAGCTAAGCCTGAGTGCTGTCACAACCTGGCCAGGGGTGCATGTGCTCAGGGCAGCACTAACATGCCAGCCCCCCACTGCCTCGGGCCCCTCCGGAAACTACTTCTGAGGCTAAAACTGTAGCTACCGAAGAACACGGGAGGGAGGCCAGGGGCTGAGGGTGGTTCAGCATGGGCCTGTGGGTGCCCCTCAGTGCAGACAGCCTAGGCGCCATGGATGGCATGTTGATTGTCACAAGAGGCAGACAGGTTCCTAAGAAGGAAAGGGTGGGTCCCCAGTGAAACCCCAGTGAACTGGGGACCAGAGTGCCAGTTCCAGGTGAAGTTTGCTGCCTGGAGTAAAAACTTCCTTTTTGTCTTTCAGCCAATCAAGCCGTGCTTTTTCCAAGGCCACCCATGGACCAATCAGAATGCACTTACTCCATTCTGAGCCCATAAATCCACCAACTCAGCCAGACTAGACACTAGTTGGGACTACCTACCTGCAGATAGGGGCTACCTGCTTCAGGTCACCTCTCTGCTGAGAGCTGTCCTGTTGCCCAATAAAGCCCCTCTCAGCTTTGCTCACCCTCCAGGTGTCTGCATAACCTCATTCTTCCTGGATGTGGGACAAGAACTCGGGATCTGCCGAACAACCGGAGTGAAAGGAGCTGTAACACTTTCCTGGAGGAGAGAAGAGCTGCGGCCCTTCTATGAGCCCAGACCTCGCGGGCCCTACCTTGAAATATTTCTGTTCTCAAGGCCCTAGTACTCTGGGCCTGTGATGGGAGTGGTAGCCTTAAAGATCTCCAAAAGTGCCTTCAAGATCCACTGTCTTGATGAACGGTAGCTGGGTTCCTTTTATCCATACTAATTTCCGTATCACTTGGCTGCACCCTTGATACTCTCCCTCAAACACCCCTTTTCATTCTGTATGTGGGAACGCTTAGAATTTCCAAATCGTTAATTTCTGTGCCCCTTTTTATTATAAATTTCATCTTTAATTTATCTCTTTTGCACTTTAAGACATCAATAGAAGCCATGCAGCAAGCTGAATACTTTACACAGATATTTCTTTCACAAATATCCAAGTTCACTGCTCTTAAATTCTGCCTTCCACAAAGCCCTAGGACACTGAGGCAATTCAGCCAAGTTTTTTCAACTGTGTAAAAAGGTTGTCCTTTCCTCTAGTTTTCAATACAATATTTGTCATTTCCATCTAAGACCTTCTCAGAATCTTTACCTATTTCTACCATGACCATTTAGATACAACGAAGAAGACTGAGGGTCTCACTGCAACGCTAATTCTGAGACTAATCATCTCCTAAAAGCTCTACCTCTTAACATTGTTGCACTAGGTATTAAGACTCAGCATGAATTTCAGAGGGAACACAAACATTCAAATGATAGCAATGATGGTAAGTTTATCTTATTATTGAAGGAAGCATTTGATATTTTCATTTGAACTAACGGTTGGAGAGTACATTTGTGAAGTGATGGGGATGGGGTTGGGAAGCACTGGGGAAGAAAAGGGACACACTATTCAAGGGCAGGTGGCACCAATGCTTGTAACCCTGAATATATGCATTTGCAAAACACAGCATTTTAGGACCACTGTGAGACATCCCGAAGCCATTTTGTTGTCTTTCATGAAAATCTGCCTTCAAGTGAATAGCCTCACTAGAGGGTTACCTTACTTATTTCTCTAGCACAAGAATTTTGGCACTTGGCAAAGCATAATCAAATTTTCATGGTAAGAAACACAAAACTCCCAAATCTACTGAGGAAGAAAGCTGTGCAGTTTGAGACTTCTGACCACTATCATCTATTGTTATAGTATCTCATGACAATAAATGGATCGCTGGCCTAAGCGTTAGTAAATTGCCTTAATTATGTGAAACAAGAGAAGAAATAAAAGAATAAACTTCTAGTAAGTGGAGACCTGAAGTTCTTGTTGCTATTTTACTTTCCTTGGGAAGGAAGTTGAGATAGCTATATCGGTTAAGTGTATTTAATTTTCAACTATTTTCAAACGTTTTCATTTGTTTTTAAATGACCAGCAGCACTAAAATGTTTTACACACCAGTACAGACTCACTTGAGTATTTTCAAACAGTTTCAAAGTTCAAGCGTTAACTGTTTTGTGTTTTTCTTAATACCATTTTAGCAGATTGTTGCCCCAAGCTTTTGTCAGCCAGCTGTGATAATGAACTGCTTTACACTTTAAAACTGGTAAACCTATTATTAGCATTTCAAAAACAGGTTATAGTAGGTATTTAGATTATGTTTATTTTTGTTTTAAAACTGCTGTATGGATGATTATAGTGAGAGACAATGACTCCCAGCTAGAGAAAAGAAAAAAACTCACATCAAGGAAAGATGTATTATGAACCAGCAGTGTTGACGTCAGTTATTTTTATCTTGCTTAAATACATAAAGACATACAACAGAATAAATCCCTCATGTGCTTAATTCTCTCCCAATCATAAAACCAAGCATTTACAGCAAACAGTAAAAAATTTAAGAGAATAAAAACACAGAAACATCATTAAATTAATGTGATGGAGGATATTTTGCTAAACTAAATTAAAACTCAATATAAATGTGGTACTGACTCCTACAGTGTAAGTTAGCGGAGGTCCAGCAAACCAGTGGTGATGTGATGGCAGGACCGCCTCACCACTTTTCTCTATTTAAGTGGTCATGACTCCTCTTTTCCTTTGTGATAGCATCTGACCTTTCCTTTGGTGCGCATGTTGCATTTGCATTTTAAATCAGCCTCTGTTTTACCTCTTCTCAATCCATTATAAATGGTACCTTACTTTTCCTCAATGTTTTCTTACTATCAGATCCCAATTTATTATACTGCTTAATAAATTCAAGTCTTAATCTATGAAAACATTTTCAATAGAAATTTATACCTGTCCATGTATCTGTTAATGTTAAAAAGTTCAACATGAAAATTGTGTTAGAAAAGAAATAATTTTATCTTTTTGATGTTAGGATCAAATGGTAGATATGCTTATAATCAAAATTCAAATATAAATGTGGTATGAGATAGTAATCATTTTAATATTAGAAAATGCCAAGGTAATTACTAATGCTAAGACATATTTGCCAATACATTAAAAGCTAAATGTTATCAATTGTGTCAATTGCTTATTTCAAAAAGAATCACAAAACTAACACTAAATCAATGACTATATAGGATGTGTGGATTATCTA
Source organism: Cacajao melanocephalus (assembly GCA_963573385.1). Taxonomy (NCBI): domain Eukaryota; kingdom Metazoa; phylum Chordata; class Mammalia; order Primates; family Pitheciidae; genus Cacajao; species Cacajao melanocephalus. The sequence goes on along the minus strand of CAUYLG010051496.1, from coordinate 65,069 downwards.
ACATTTCATGACAACACATATGTGAAATCTGATTTGAAAAACACTAGACTAAACCAAAAACCTTTAGAGAAACAATGTTGTCAATGTATTACCTGGGGATGTGTCAACAGTTTGGAAAAATACTACTTATAGTTTGTATTTAGTATAATACATCAGCTCCATTCATGTTCTAAACGTAATTTCAAACTCTTATTCTAATTCAAGAACTCTAAGTCTGAAAAGAACTTTCCCACACATGCAGAGTGACCATGTTGGACCTGAATATAATTGCATTTAAACATATTCTGCAAGGGAGTTGAACACTGCCTTTGACCTTTTGTTGAGATGTGATCTCACTAAGGAAATTTTAAAATCAGTGTAAGCTTAATGTAATAAGACGAATATGTGTGAAGTATACAAAATTGAAGTTTTAGAAGAGTTATATATACATTTTGTCTGCAACATTTACTTGCTATGCAATCCTGGGCCAACACAGAACGTAATGATAATGAAATGAGTAAAGTAATATGCAGTATGAGGCATGCTTTTTATATTCAGTTGTAAAACAATTTTAATTCTTTCTTTGGATGATATAAAACCATGATAATATAATGTTATTTATGTATTTTCAATTTAGGAAACTAGAGCATGTGTTTTTCAGGAATGACACATCATCCATAGAGGACAAAAGAAGGCTTCATCTGTCTTTACTGATTTCTATTTGGTTTCTTATCATATAGAAAGATAGCATTTTGTATGTTCTTAAGAATAAAGATGAGTTTGCATTCACAATATTCACCTCCAGACTCAATAAGCATTTGTTGAAAATCTTCTATGATTTATTCATTGTGATTAGTAATAACAATTATACAAAGAGGTTGAAAACACCCAGATATCATGGACCTTGCAGTTTAATAGGAAGATACACATAAATGTCCACCTAACCAGGCAGCATCTGATAAACATAATGAAATAGATAAAAGGTTCTACAGAAGACAAGAAAAGGGAGATAATTTCCAACTTTGGAATTCTTGGTAGCACCCATTCAAGATGTTTGTACCAAGCATTTAGTCTCTATCTTGACAAACGCTACTTTCAATTTGTGGGGATGCAAACATATTGTAAAATGTATCCCATTTGGAAGAAATCATAAGCCCAAGAAATTGAAAGAAGTGATTTTATGTTTAGAAAACAATAAATCATTTCATATGGCATGATTTTTGTCTTCAAAAGTGTTTTGTGAAAGATATGGTTGAAAATAGTCTAGGGTCAAATCAAGTAAGAATTTGAATATTAATTTAAGAAAGTTAGATATGTATATAATATTGAATATATAATACATTAAATTGTAGGTTTTTAAAGAGAGGAAAGCCATGATCATACATAGAGGTAGGGCATATACAAGAATGAGAAAGACCAACAAGAAACATTGCAGGGTCTTAGGTTTTACAGTCTGAGAATGATAGAAAAAAAGAATAGACAAAAACATAATAAGTAGCAAGAACCAATAGCATTTCCTGATTGATGGAATGTAGGATACAGAAAGGAAAATTTTTTAAGTCATTTTGAAGTCTGAACCTTATGAAATGGTGGTAGTGTTACAAAGACAGCAAAACACAAATAAAAAAAAGCAAAGATAACAGCAATGGAGAACAGAAATTAGAAATTAGGGGAAATGAGCAAATAAGCACTGAGAAGCGGAAATAAAATTTGGTATTTATGAGATCATTAACCAAATTTACAAGAACTAAGGTGAGAGCAGGAATTCAGAATGTAAAGAATGAAAGGAGGCTATTATTTTCAGCTTAATTCAAATTAGACAATATCAAACACCTTCCTCATACAAAAATGTAAATATGGCGAATACATTTTAACAATCTTTTCCAATGTACATATGGCCCTGCCAGAAAATAAGGGAACCTTTAAGCCAAAAATGAAAAAGATGTTGAAAACCACTGTAAAAAGTGGGCATTTACTTGTAGCAAATGTAGGTCATTTATCACTCTGTGCTACTTATTGCCTTGCATTCTAACCATTACAAAGAGGACAAGACATTTGCCTTGAATCCACAAAGTTAACATCCCTCATTTAGACTGTAGCATAAAGTACAAAAGGCTACATTCTCAGTAGTTAGGTTGACTAAAATAAAGAAAAATAGTAAGGAAATATATTTGGATTCGTTCACACTCTAATTGTGTACTGTCTTAGTCATTCGGGTTTCTATGACACAATACCTAGGCTGAATGGCTTATACATTGATTTATTTGTCTGTTTTCCCACCAATACCACTCTTTCTTGATTACTGTAGGCTTGATAATAAGTCTTGAAGTAAGGTTGTGTCAGCTTTCCCACTGTCTTCTTCTCCTTCAACATTGTATTGGCTATTCTGGGACCTTTACCTTTCTACATAAATTTTAAAATCAGCTTTTTCAATCCACAAAATAATTTGCTGGAATCTTTATTAGGACTACACTGAATCTATAAGTCAAGTCGTGAAGAACTGACATCTTGACAACACAGAGTCATCAAAATGGAATGAAAGGCAAGGACACACAAAATTATCAGTACTCTCATAGAAAAGGGTAGTGGTCCAATCTACCATAGATAAACTCTTTTGTGGAAGTGAAATAGATGGACTATTCTATATCATATTTTATGTGGTGAGAAAAACCTAGATAATACAACCCAACATGGATTCTAACACAAAGTGTAGTACAATGTCTTACATGAAGACAAATGCAGATATTCTAAATAAAATACTATCAAGTCAAATTCATGCAGCACAGAAATGCAGGATGGCTCATGTCTAAGAACATAAATGTCTCTCCAATTAGTTAGTTCTTCTTTATTTTGTTCATCAGAGTGATATCACTTTCCTCATGTAGATCTTGTATATACTTTGCTAAATTTATACCTAAAAATTTCATTTTGGGGCTGCTGATGTGTCATTGTGTTTTAATTTCAAATTCCAGTTGTTCATTTTTCATATATAGGAAAGAAATTGAGTTTTACATATTAACCTCATGTCTTGTAACCTTACTGTAATTGCTTATTAGGCCCAGGAGTTATTTTTCTTTCCAATCAGTATATCTTTTATTTTGGTTTCCTTTATTATTGTATTGGCTGCCATTTTGAGTATGCTGTTGAAAAATACTGGTTAGAGGGGACATTCTTGCCTTGTTTTTGGTTTTAATAGGGAAGTTTGTAGTTTCTTACTGTTGAGTATGATGTTAGTTCTAATATGTAGATATTCATTATCAAGTTAAGGAAGTTTCCTTCTATTACTAGTTTCCTGAGAGTTTTTAATCATGAATGGGTGTTGGATTTTGTGCGTCTATTGATATGATCATGTGATTTTTTTTTCTCCTTTGGCCTTTCGATATGGTGGATTATATGACTTGATTTTTCTAAAGAAGTAGAAGGAACTTAGAAGCAAGTTACTGTGTGAAAGAAGTCAATCTGAAAAGTCTATATACTGTATTCTAAATATATGATATTCTGAAAAAGGAAAAACTATGGAGACATTAAAAAAGATTAGAAGGTTGACAGGAGTTACAGGGGAAGCAGGGTTGAATAGGTGGAGAACAGAAAAATTTTAATGCAATGAAACTGCTCTCTACAATATTATGAAGGTGGAGACAAATCATTGTTCACCTCTCTCTCCTTCCTTTAATCTATCTATCCTGATTTCATCCCTAAATCAATGTATAGATCCTCCACCTATAAGGAACTAGATCCTGCCAGAAACTTGAATGAGCTCGGAAGTGGATTCTCTCCTAGACTCTCCAGATAAGAGCCCAGACTGGCCGATAACTTTATTTCTGGCCTTGTGACACACTAAAAAGAGACTTCAATCAAGCTTGCCAAGACATATAACGTACAGAACTCCAAGATAGTACATACATGCTATTTTAACATGCTAAGTTGGTGGTGATTTGTCACAAAGCAATTGAAAACCAGTATGACTCCACAGCTTCTTATGTTGACTCCTTTGTACTTTATGCTTATAGTGGGTACTTGCTTCCCAATTAGTTTGTGAGCTTTTTAGGATAGAAAATATATGTTAAGTGATGTTTGTATTCCCAGCATGTATTCACAGCACAGTGCTTGACCCAACACATTTGAAGGGGATTTCTGTCAATTGAGTCCTATAGGAAGAAAACATTGAGATAGAGTTTGGATTGGAGTACAAGGAATTTATGGGGGGCAGGGAGGATGGAGGTAACATCTGTGAAAGGTAAAAAGCAGAAGAAGTTGAACTGACCATTGAAAGTTTTCAGCCTGTAATGCAAATCTAAAACCCAGAGCAATGAGTCTGGAGCTCCAGAACAATGACTACCCATGAGAGGAGGCCCATGTTAGGCAGAAATGGCCAAGTCAGGAGTACTCCTATCTTGCTTGGTCATTGGTTGGGGGCTGTCCGGGAAGATCACTGTCTTGGCTTGAAAGCTGAGGTGAATCCTGAAGGTGCTAATAGCTGGAAGCTGTCAGCTAACCGCACTTCTTGCAGGTGAATACGCAGGCTCTTCCTGGAAGGAAAATCTAAGCAGCAGACAGTCACAGCCACGACTGTTAGAAACATCACTATCTCTTAGGAATGTAACATAAGCTCTATTCATCAAAGAACTATAATGTTTTCTTCCAGAAAGAACACAATGAAGAAAAGACTCCAAAATGATAATATCATGCCTCTAAAATTTAGCTAAGAATCTCACTATTTTACAGCAAAAGTTGTAATGATTATACAAGCTTTGATATTGATAGTTGTGTTTCTTCCAAAGCAGAGAATTATTAGTCAATTACAACTTTCTCAAGGTTTTGGCAAAGAAAAATATTTTTACCTCAAGGGCGTACGTTCAGCACAGTGAAAAATGTGTTTTAGTAAACACCAATGATTACTTTTAAAAGAGTTTGGTTTTCTTAGTGTCATTCAGATGAAAATTTAAAAAGAAAACCCTATTTTCTTAGATTGCTCTGTCTGAATTCATGTATCTTTGTTCTTGAGGCTGTATTTCTCATTTATTTTAACAACTCTATGTGGAACTGAATAGGTGTGAATTCTGAGCAAAACTATTCAAAGCTTCCATTTTATCATTTCACAAGTGTCACAAATAATTATAAGTTGTTCTTTCATTTTTTTAAAGGAGAAGTTTGGCAATGTACTAAAGGAAGCATTATCTTCAAAGATTGCTGCCAAAACTTTTTCTTTGATGACTCTCGTATTTGAGAGTATTGACATCCTATCACTGGAAAATATGATAACTAAGGATACATTTTCCCCAAACTTCCTATACTGTTTTATGCATGTGAATGTAAAAATTCCCAATACAAACGGTTCCCAGAAATATACTTTTAGACTTAATTATATCAAATGACATTTTCACAATCGTGAGCCTGAATGAGACTTAATGTCTTCTGATGTCTTTAGTGATATTGGTTTCCTGCCACCAACATCTCCCAAACCAACTTCTGGCTTGGGGTTTGGAACGGATCCTAATTGCTATATTGAGGTTTAGTTCTATCATATTGGGCTTAAATACATGACCATAAAGTTTTAGTGGCATTTTAGAAATTAACACAATTTTTAGAGGTATAACAAATCTGAGAAAGTTTTACCTTTAATCTCAGTTACCAGAACTCATTCTAATTCTGGCTTCAATTTGCTGTTTCCTTACAAATCAGAAAAATAAAATATATCCATTTAAAGGAAAATGTACCAATGTTCCACATTCCTCTTCAATAGTAAAGACAGAAGCCAACAGCTCTGCAAGAAGCCTACACTCCTCCTTCTATCTGCCACATTTTCCTTGTATTTTTGCTCTCCACACCTGGATGACTACATCAGTCTTCTGTTGCCTCAAATTTTAACACCTCCTTATGTGTGCTCACTCTCAGCTTACGGTCTTATTTTCTTTCATTTAGAAGAGCATGGCCTTCAGAAGATTTTATACATCTTCCCATCTCCGTATCTGCAACTTGCTTACATTTGAACCCTTAGATGCATGCTGCCATTCCCATTGCCATAGATGAATGCCTTCTCTCCTCTATAAGCCAAATTTCCCATCAAAGTTCTGGTTCCCTTCCCCTCTCATTTCCATAAGGATGTAGCTTCAGCAATGCTCCCCTTTCTTCTGCCCTCAATTTTACTCCCCACTAAATGATCCACATCAATACAGAAATGTGATTATCTTCCTTTCTCTTGGAATTCACTCAGGGTGGCTGGCAAAATATTAGAGAAACATTAGGAAAAGTTATAGATTAGTCTCAAACCTTTTGGAAGGCTGAACGGTTTTATCGGGACAGGTTGAAGGCAGATGGTCCATTAGGTTAGGGAGAATACAGGGATGATAAAAAGGCTTTCCCAGTTTAAGTCTGTTTACCCCACATCTCTTTGTCTCTGCTCTGTTCACTCATGTATACTTTGTGCTGAAATGCCCTCTTGGGGAGTTCAAGGGGGAATTACCCATTAACAGTGTTTACTCTGGGCCTGGAACCTAAAGCTTTTATCATTCATAAAACCATTCTTTTAACCATGTTAATTATCCACAAGCGTGTTGACCTCGAACCTCTGTTATGAAATTGGTACTGAATAAATGTGAGTATGTGGAGGGAGTCTTGGTCCATTGGCTGCAGTCGCCCTCTGAAAGCAACTGATGACCATCCCTTGATCACCTGAATCACATAATGGTGTGAGAGTGCATTCATTAATCTGTTGTTGAGTCAGGGTCTGCAGGACAGACCTCCTCAGGTGGTGGTTGACGTCTCACCTTTCAACGGAAAAAAATTCCTAAAAGCATATAGGATATCTCTGTCTACTAGAATACAGTATATCTCTGTCTACTTTCCTTCTTCTCTTCCTCACCAATCAAGCTTTCATTTCTACTATACCAAAACAGCTCAGGTGAAGGGTATCAACAATCAATTTTCAGTGCTCATCTTAATCTATAAACGGAATTTGTCATAGTTGATATTTTCACAAATACCTTCTTCACCTATTTTCTAGGTCTCCCTCTTCCTTGGTTCTCTTCTCATCACATCAGTTGCCTCATCTTGATCTCTTGCTGTTTTCTCCCCACCTTACATATTTCCAATGTTGGAATATTCAGTTTTCAAGTCCCGGAATATTATTTCTTTTGCTATCTATACACTTACTAAAATATCTCACCTACTCTCAAAGCTACAATGTTATCTATATTCAGAAGATCTCCATATTGTACCTCATGTCTAGATCTCTCACAAAACTTCGGAATGTTTTGTTCAACTGCTTATTCCCCATTGACAGTTGGATGTTTATTGGGAATTTCAAATTTGCCACAGACAAACTGAGCCTTGGTCTTCTCCCTTCATGAAAATTGATACATCAAAACCCCCAATTCAGTTCATAGCAACATCATTTTTCTATTTGCAGCTAAAAATCTTAGAGTAATTTTGCTACTTCTTGTTTTCACACTTGCCATAAATTCATCAGCAAATCCTGTTGACTTAACTTCAAATATATTCAGAATCTGAAATTTTTTATGACCTCCATGGCTACCACCCTAGTGCAAAGCTGCCATCACTCCTCCCTTGAGTTTTTACAGCACTCTTAGCTAGTCACTTGCTTCCATCCTTGAACCCCCACAGCTTATTCTTAACCTAAGCAATACCATATTTCTTCTCTGGTCAAAACCCTAGAAGAGTTTCCCATCTCACTTGTACCATTCAGAGTTCTCCAGAAAATAGAACCAGTACAAGATGATAGATAGGTAGACGAATAGATGACACAGACAGAGACTTTAAGAAACTGGGTCATGTGATTATGGGGGCTGGTAAGTCTGAAATCTAAAGGACAATCTGGTGCACTGGAAATCAGGCAAAAATCAATGTTGCAGTTTTGAGGCAGAATTTCTCCTTCTCCAGGAAATCTCAGTTTTTCTCTTAAGGCCTTTTCCATCCTAGACTGCCACCATATTGATATGAACAAGAGACAGGGAACTACTGTGTAGAAGAGGGCAGTTCCCCAGCAAAGGCCCCACCCCTAAGCCTGGAAACCCATGGCCCTAAATGGGAACAGGCATTTCTGTTTTCAAGACTGAATGTTGCCATTTGGCCCACCATACTTCCCCATTCTGTACCCATGTAAACCCCAGGCTCCATGATCAGACAAGCAGATGATCAGATGTTTAGAAGAACAGAGAGGCAGAAAAGCAGCTCAGCAGAGAAGGAGAGGAGTCTGAATGTCAAAAGGAGTTAAGCTGGAGACAGTTGGAGAGGAAGTTGCCATGGGACAGCCAAACTCCAGAGGAAGATCACCTTCCCACTCCATCCCCTTTCCAGCTTCCCATCCATCCCACTAAGAGCCACTTCCATCACCCAATAAAATCCCTGTATTCACCATCCTTCAAGTCTGTATGTAACCTGATTCTTCCTGGACACCAGACAATAACCCGGGTACCAAGAGGGCACTGGTTAACACTTAAGCTGTCTGTGAATGGCAGAGCAAAAAGAACACAGTAGCACACCTACTGGGGCTTTGAGAGTCAGAGACCTACACCCCTAGATGCCACTGTAGGGCTGGACATCAAACACACTTGCCCTGCTCCTGCACCTGCCCATCTGCGTGCTTCCCCTCCTATAAGGGGTTTGAGCAGTGGCTGCCAAACAGATGAGCAACAGCCCTGTCACACATCCTGAGAGAGGAGTCAGGGAACAGGGAAGTCTCTTGTTTCAATATGATCAAGTATAATCTCCTGTACTTAAAGTCAGATGACTGTAGATGTTAATCACATCTACAGAATACCTCCACAATAATACCTAGATTGGTGTTTGATTAATAATTAGGTACTATAGCCTACTCAAATTGACACATAAAACAAAGTATCATCAACTAAAGCCCCAAATTTCCTTAAAATTGCCTATAAATTTCCATATAATCTAGCCCTGTGTTATCTCTTTCTCCATCTCTTTTCATTCTTCCTCTTATTCATTCTGCTCCAGTTATACAGATCTCCTTGCAATTGCTCAGACTTAACCAAGTACCTTTTTTTCTTTAGAAACTTTTGTTGTTCTCTCTGAAATATATTTCCTCTAAAGGCCTCAATTTGCTCAGATTTTACTCAAAATCTCCCTTCTTCCCTTTAAGACTTTATCACCCTCCACAGCACTCATCATCATCTGACATGTAATATATTTACATGCTTATGTGTTCGTTGTCTATCTCTTCCCATCAGGATCTAAGCTTTAGGAGGGCAGGGATCTTCGTCTATTATGCTCACAGAGAACAGTGTCTGAAACATGATGATCATGCTCAATTAAGGCATGTTTTTAAACACATCATAAGGATTTCTATGCTTACTCTGAAGTATTTCCAATAAGTGGAGTCAAAGGGCATTGGATTGCAGATTCTAAAGCCTGAGCTCTAGTGACAGCTCTGCCACTCGCCTTACTTCCTCCTTACTACTTCGTACAGACTTCTCCAACTGTAGAACAAGGGTACTGAATGAGGTTCTCGTCGACTTAAAAATCCCATCTTGTTCCTTTTCTCTATATCTTATTTTATTTAAATAGGACCTCACATTATATTACAAATCATATTACAGTGACATTGTAAATATATACAAGTCATAACACAGGGATATTATAGGTAAACAAGTTGAAAAGCCTATACATTACCTATTTAAAAGTATAGTATAAACTATTACCTCCTAACTGAAAAGGTATAAATAAAAAAAAACATGGTGTGGGAAACTATTTATGCCAACAAATCAAGAATTTCTTTTCATTGTTATCCACCCTCATTTCAATGTTATAAACACATGTCCATATATTACTTGTAGTGGCTTGCACACTTGGAGGGCCAAGTATGTATTTCAGAAGCTGAAAGGTGCATCTCTTTATAAAGACACCACTTTTTCTTTCTCTATACTTGAGAACATTCTGTTCTCTGTGAAATGTACAAAATGTTGTCATTCTGGTTTAAAGCTCTAAAATGGGATCAAGAAACCATTCTAGGAAGACCACCTGTATGACCTGCAACCTTATAAAGCAGTGTTGTAAGAAAAAAATAAGTTCTTGTCACGTGACCAGGAAAGATTAGGCTCACAGACACATAGAAGGATGAGGAGTGAGATTTATTAGGTGAAAAGGAAAAAGGAAATACAACTCAGCAAAGTGAGATAGAGTCCTGCTAACAGGCTCTCCGCCTCACAGATTTAATCCCAAGTTAATACCCTGGAACAGGAGAGGCCAGGCTTCTCCCCACCGCAAATGATGTGAATTTCCTGAGGCTCCACCCTATCCTCTCAGTGTGCAGGCTACTTGGCGATTCTCTGGGGACCCCTTTTTCCTTGGTTGTCTCAGCAGGAACTTGCCATACACCTTTGAACTGGGCGAAACTGCCATGATACAACATCCTGGAAAACAGCTGACTTTTGCCAGTGCTACAACTCCTGAACTGTGACAAGCAATGAACTGTGGAGTCAGGTACTAAGCCAGCCACCTTCACCAGTGACAATTCTTTGAAAATAACTTAGATGATCACTTTTAGCATTCTTAAAAGTTCCCATTCTTTTTCCTTTCTTTGGGACACAACTTGCTTTCTAGTTGCATCTGGTCTCCTGAATTGCAATTCCCAAGACCCCAGTAAACACCCTGTCTTATGGCTTTGGATTCTGGTCATCTTGATATCATCTCCTTGATTTCTATATAATCTTTTTTCATATTTAGTTTCCCCTCCTCATGGTTCCTGAACACCTATTATCTTTAAGAAGTAAAGCGGCAGTTGCACCTTGTTTCGTGGTACCCCAAAGTCCTATGAATCCGATCTGCAGGGTCCTTTAGGTTTTGCCTACTTTTCTTTACAGAATTACTAGGGTCACTAATTGGCACTTTTCACAGCCTTCAGTGACCCGCTTCTATTTCTCCTCTCTCTCACTTCAAGGCAGAAGTATGAGTATTCGTTGTCCATAAGACTTAAATCCATGTAGTCAATACTTTATAGTCCTTAACCACAATCAATATTAGAGACTTGTACAACACTGCAGTGCATTTCTCTTGCCCAGGAAGCTTTCATTTCCTGTGAGAGAGAGAAAATGAAGAATCCTGAAAAGTCAATATTTCAGATGTTGAGTTTCTCTAATCCTTTCAGCTCTAGGAAAGGAACCAAGTCAGTTATAACCAACATATAATTTTTTACAGGGTTTTGCTTTCTCTGGGTTAATAATAAGTTACATTTCTAAAATAGCCAAGTTGAAAAGACTCAGAGCTCAAATTCAAAAGTTTAGCTTAGTTCTGACTGCAATCATAGGCACAAGTAAATTAGTGCTAATGCAAAAGAAATGCGTGAAGACCAATTAGAGGGAAAAATCTAAGAAAGGACTTAGCCACAAAAGAGTTTAATTGAAGTTAATCTCAAAATAGACAAAATGGTTATGTGGCAAGGCAAATTGAAATGCTCATTAACAATGCAACTGTGCTTGACAAGGGAATCTTGGCCTTTCTTGAAATTTAGACCAGTTGTTTGAACTCCGACCATTGTATCTCCATGATACCACAAGAAAAAAAAAAAGAAGGAAAGAAAAGAAAAAAATGCTTCTTGTAAGATTAAAAGCATAGATTGTTAATTCTAGGTTCTCAATTTTAACCTTTGAACTTACAGAGAATTAGTAAAAGTAAGGCTCTGGAGAAACAGTTTTCAATGTTGAAAACTAATTCAACATTGTTTCCAGTGCTTCAAATCCCTGAACACTTTTGCAAAATATAGGCCATATTTGCATGCCTACTAAGGTCAAGCAAGGCCCTATCCTAGACGCATTACATAAGTTATCTCAATTAAACATCACAGAAACACTGCAAGGTAGGCGTTATGATCCACATTTTATGGATTAGAAAACTAAGGTTCAGAAAGGTTAAGACAATTTACACGAGGATATGCAGCTAGTTACGGAGAAAACTCAAATGCAGTTTTGGTCTGTCAGATTCCACAGTTGATGTTCTTTCTTTTAATTATTTATTTTTAATTTTCATAGATACACAATAGTTGTACAAATAATGGGGTGCATGTGATATTTTGATACAAGGATACAATGGATAATGATCAAATCTGGTTAATTGGGTTATCCATCACCTCAAAAACCTATCATTCCAAATCTTTGTTACCGAAACCAACTGACATCCACTTGCCTGGTGCAAACGTCCAACACCAAAGTTTTGCAGCAGGAGAAAGGAAAGTGTAACCAGATTAGCTGCAACCAGATTCTCCAGAACTCAAGTTTTGCAGGAGGAGAAAGGAAAGTGTAATCATACTAGCTGCAACCGGATCTCCAGAACTCAAGTTCTTGGCCTCTTCGACCCACATGAACGGGGAAGAGGGCCTCGCTGTTGCCGTGAGTGTTATAGCTCAAATAGAACTCATGGACGCAAAGAGTGTGCAGTAGTGCGGTTTATTAGGCAGAGCAAAAGGACAGCTTCCACACAGTGGAAGGGGACTAGGAGGAAGTGCTGCTGCAGGCTTGCGCGGCTGGAGCTTATACCCGAGTTATTCCCGCCCCATTCCTGTTCTCGTCCAATGAGAGGGATTTTTTCAAACTTCCTCTGCATTAATTGATCTTTGAATCCTTTACCGGATTGGTTACTGATTTAAAACCCTGAGTCACTGAGCCTGGGCTTCCAGGGGCCAGAGATGGGAAAAGTCCCTTCCCTTGAGCAAAGCCTCTAGGAGCCAGAGGCAGGAAAAGTCCTGCACTGGAAACAAAGCTCTAGCCGACCCAGGAAGTTCCCCTAACACAGTCCTTCAAAAGCATTTGTTTTCAGGGTGCCAAGCAAGGAGAATCAGGCAGGTCATGCTTAAGACTTTACTTCCCTGCTGGCTTACATGTAAGGATATTTAATGGCAGGAAGACAGAGGTTACAGGCAAAGTCATAAATCAGTACCTGGAGGCTATACGTGGAATTGTCCTAAAAAAGCAAGATATCTTGAAGTAGGGGCTTACTGGTCATAGATTCAAAGACTTCCTAATTTGCAATTGATTAAGGGAGAAAAGCTTTGTTTAAAAATTTGGGGTTAGCAGAAAGAAATGGTAGAGCTGTCCTGTGGGCATGACTTCTTCTAGGCCTCTAAGGAAGAAATTTAGAACAAAGAACAGTGGTCAAGACTCCAGTCCTTACTTCCCCCTTATCTGAGGTCTACATGCCAGTGGGTCGATCTGTTGGGGATCTGGGTTTCTGCGAAACAACTCAAGGACTTTTATTAAGATGTTATCTTTAGTTTCTACAGGGTACCAAATATCTAGTGACTCCAATTTCCATGGCTATTCCGTTTCTTAAAGCAAAGCAAAAGCTACTATTACCTTCTTATCAGGTTGATCACTTACTTCTCCAGGCTAGCTAAGTAAGTGCCTAAAATTTCCCTTGAAGAAATTCAGTATTTTCCTTTATTCTTATGCTTCAGTGGGGGCAGCAACAGTTCCCTATGAGGAGTCTTTGCCCCATCTCATCTTTGCCTCTAGATATTTCAAAATATGCAATAAATTACTGTTAACTATAATTGCCGTATTGTGCTACCAAACAGTAGATTGTATTCTTCCTATCTAATGATATTTTTGTACTCCTTAACCAATCCCAAAATGTCTATCAGTGGATGAATGGGTAGAGAAAATGTGGCACACATACACCACAAAATATGATTCAGCCGTTGAAAAGAATGTAGCCCTGTTGTCTGCAGCAACATGGACAGAACTGGAGGACATTATGTTAGGTGAATGGTCAGGCACGGAAACACAAATATCACATGTTCTCACTCGTATGTGGGAGCTAAAAAACAATTGATCTCATGGAGGTAGTAAATAGAATGAGAAGCATAAAAACAAGTCACAATTGAGACTCAGAGGAAGGTTTTTTTTTTTAACTTTAGAGACTTAGGAATCAACAAGGGAGGACGGCACCTGACAAAACATTCTCTGGACTGCTTTCCCAGATCGTAGGGAAGCAGGGCCTAAGACCCCAGCAAAAGAGCCCAGTGAGATGGTCAAAGGAAACTTTCTAGGCCTAAATGTTCAGGGACAAGATTGGTGATGAAGACGGGAATCATTAACAGTGAATATTTCATCACCAGAATAAGTGTCGTTTGCTCCATGGATGTATGCTTTGATATTTTGTATCCAGTTTATTGACAATGTAGTAACGAAACTAAAACATGCATAGTACTTCACAGTTCACATGACGTTTTATGACTGACTACCTCTCTGTATACTCACAACAATCCTGGAATCAGGTATGACATACTTTTAGAATTTTAAAGACTATGACATACATTTTAGAATCATTATCAATTTTGGGCAGCCTACTGTATGCTAATTTATCAGAAGTTCATACATGACCAAATTATATACTCACAACACTCTTTACGCAGGAAGAAACTTAGGTATGATTTTACTTCCCCTCAAATCGAGAAGCTGATAAGGTACAATCAAAGCAAAAATAAGTAAATAAATAAATAGGGGAAAGAAACAGTGACTTCATTTCAATTAAAAAAAGAAAACTAATTTGCTATATAAAGGCAACTTAGTGTACTCTTCTAGCACCCCCATTCAGTCACATTGCTGGTCTTAAGAATCTTCTGCATAGAATTTCTGGGCTCCCACTGAGCAGAAAAGGCTTAAATTGAAGCCTGATTTCACATCTAGAATTAAAATTAAATCAATTGCATTTGTATTAGTTTCATGCATAACTATAGTATATTACTGCAAAAAATAAAAATATATTATCTTCCCTTTCTGGAAGTCAGAAGTTTGAAACAGGGCTTAAGTTTGAAACAGGTATAACATCAAGGTGTTGGCAGGGCTGCATTCCTTTCGGGGGCTCTGGAGGAGAATCAGTTTCTTTTTATTTTTCTGTTTCTAGAGGCTGCCTGCATTCTTTGGCTCCTAGGTCCTTTCCCCGTTTTCAAAGGCAGCAGAGTAGCATCACTGAATCCCTCTCTGACTCTGACCTCCTCTTCTGCTGGTATTTTCTTCTTGTAAGAATTCTTGTGTTTACACTAGTCGCACCCATAGATAATCTTCCCATCTACAGGTCATCAGTTTAATAACAGCTGTAAATTCTCTTTTCCTAAGTAACCTAACATATTCACTGGTACTAGAGATTAGATATGAACATCTTTGGGGGGCTATTAGTATGCCTTCCATGTCACATTTGTCTGAAATTCACATTTGCTGATCTAGATCTAAAGACTTTAAAAAGTTTATAATAAAGGTCATGACGGTCTTTCAATATGAAAGAAGATTAAAAAATACTTTTGATTATAACTTAACAAAGTTCTTAATATAGTTCCAAGGAGCAAAATTTTTTAACTTGACGTCTAAGAAATGGTTCACATTTGGGCTAAATAATAAAATAAACCAAAACACGACTTGATGAGAGGAGAAACAAACTACCATAGCAAAAATAAATATCATAAAATTTAAGACACAAAGAAATGAAAGAAGATGTATGTCATAGACCCATCAGCTTCAATGTTAGGCTCTTCTGTCTTCTACCCAAGTGACTATAGCTGAGTTACTTAAGAAATCTGTGCCCGTTTCTGTGTTTCATATGTAAAATGGAGACTGTTTTAATATCACAGCTACGTTTTACGGTGGCTGTGACGATCAGAGATCATACCACTTTCGTCCTTATCACAGGGCTTGGTCCATGGCAGTACTTGGTAAATGGTAATTTTTCAATTTCCACTTATTTTAACTCTGTTATTATTACACAAGAAACTCCCATGAAAAGATGTTTTCCATTACATGGTTAAATGTATAACAGTCTTATTCCTAAATGGAATTTGGCTTCAGGAGAGTTTCTGCAGGGCTAGAACTCTTTTCATAATAATACTTTACAGAATTGCCTGATGAACTGCCCAGTAACAAATTAAAGAAATGGTCAAGTTTTGACAATTAAATTACACAAAGCTCCAAATGCTACATCACAAAACTAAAAATAGAAAGCACTGGAATGCTAATTCAGCTAAAGAAACACTGATAGCAAGATTTACTGTCTGCAAGCTATAACAGAGGATGTAAATGATTTCCTGACGTGAGTTAGAGGTCAATTTACTAAATAAAGAAGTATATAGATCTTACAATGTAATTATAATTACTGACCTCTTTTTCTATTGCTGTGAGGTCATTAAATAATTCTTGACATGACCATCCCATGTCAGCATTAAAATGAAAAGGATTTTGACCTAGCTGATCATATGCAAATTACTTCAAACCTCAATTAAACTAGGATACACAGAACATAAATTATGCAAAATCAAATGCTAAATATTGAGCAGGTAATACATTCCCTATACAAATCTAAATGAAGGTGACATAGAATATTATTTTATAAATTAAAAAGAAATATTTAGAGTTGTTGATAAGAAATACTATTATTTTAGTCATCAGAATATCTAATGCTGCATTTCTAGACTAACAATTCAACAAAACAAACATGTTTTTAGTAGAAAATCTATCAAATGTCAAAGAAGCAGATTTTATCAATATAACAAGAGGAAAAGCTTCTTGGTGTAATACCTGTGGCATATGTTAAAATGTGCATATTTTGTTCCAAAATCTATAACAAGTCCCACCTATGTAAAGTTTATAGCTTTTTTAACTAGATATGTAAACTGCAAACTCCACCCACAGGCTTTCATATTCATAAACAAAATAGATCAAAGCAATAATAATTTGTTCTTTTATAACATCGTTTCCAATGAGAAAATTACTTTGTGATTTCCTGTCTTATTCTTTTGATTTCAGTGAAAATTGGAAAACTTTTATTGCCATTTGAATTTCAAATTACAACTAGCACATAAGACAGTGCCAGCCAAGGCAAAGAAATTCCACCCTTGCTAAACGCCCAGAGAGTCCGTGTATGTTGCCAAAGGCCTTCCTGATTTCATCAGTGTGATTTCATCAGAGTCTTGGGATGAAGAATCAGAGAAAAGTTTATATTCCTGTGGCAGCTAGAATACTGGGATTTTAAAATAATCAAAGAATTATGTCTTGAGGGATTTAGGATGGAAGCCTTTGGCTATCTACAACTCTAAGATTTTGAAGTTGGGAAAACTATTAAAATAAGAAGAACGTAAAATGACGAGGGCCTTGATGTGAGGCCTTTGCAGCAGAATATGGTGTTAAATGAAGCTAACCAATTTCCACTTTGTAGTTTTGATAGCTATCCAGAGGGATTTTTGAAAGTAAAACAAAATGAAAGGAACAAAGGCTGAGTGATCATTTTATCAGGGGACCCTTGGTTTACACTGTAGTTCAGGTTGGGCAAGTCAATATCAGAAAACTCAAGAAATACCAAAGAACTTCTCCTCCTATGAATCTCATTTCATCTTTCACACAAGAGCATATTTTAATGTACATTTCATCATTTTTCTGAAGTTAGACTTCTCTTATTTTCCCATTCAAGAGAAAATATGACTGAGCCCATTCTGATCTATGGAAGCTTTAACATGCTACTTTAATACACAGACATATTATTTTGCATATACCAGGTTTGCTGAAAAACTGGATTACTTTGTTAAAAAATATTTTCTGAGTATCTTGAATGTATTTTAATGTATTGTAACATATGCTATTTTTTTTTTTTCCTGAGACAGGGTCTCAATCTGTTACCCAAGCTGGAGTGCAATGATGCAGTCATGGCTCAGTGCAGGCTCAACCTCCTGGGTTCAAGCAATCCTTCCACCTCTGCCTTCTAAGTAGCAGAGATTACAGGTGCAAGCCACCATCTCAGCTAATTTTTGAGTTTTTTTGTAGAGACAGGGTTTCACCATGTTGCCCAGGCTGGTCTCAAACTTCTGAGCTCAAGTAATCCACCCACCTTGACCTCCCAGAGTGCTGGGATTACAGGCATGAGTCACTGCCCCAGGCAAACCTATGCTAACGTCTGAGAATAAAATAACGATCATGAAAAAGAACAGTCCCTGTCCACATGGAACTCATGGTCTACTTACAGAAACAAATGATGAATGACTATTCATTTCAAATGTGATAAGCAATGTGAAGCAGATAGGCTACTATGAGAACTTTTAATAGATTTGATTAAGTAGGGCGTCAGATAATGATTCCTAGAGAATAGATACATAAGCTGATTTTGAAGGATGAGCAGGATATTAGGGCAGAGGGCTTGAAATTGCAATCAGGAGAAGGAGGACTATTGTGGCTGAGCTAATAGGGCCCAGATTGGACTGAAGCATTGCAAGTTTTAGAACTGAAAGAACCAAGAATCAAAATGAGCAGAACCAAGAGTGAGGGGGTAATAGCATGATATACGGTAGTGGGAGAAGTAGGAAGACATGCCAGGCCAAGAGGCCATATCAAACATTTTACTTTTGTCCTATAAACAGTGACAAATCATTAACGGATAATGAGTAATAAGCAATCAAACGTTTTTAACAGATAATTTTAGCAATATGAATAATGAATCTGTTATTAGTGAAGCATTTATTTTTCAAAAATGCATGGCATTTTCCCACACTAGATACCAATAGAAGATCAAAAGGAAAATAAGTACAAAAGGTCAATGAAAAATAAATATACCCTAAATAAATCTGAATTCAGATGCAACTATGTGATTTGATGGAATATCATAAATACAAGTGTCAGACTCAAACTAGGATCTCTGTCAATAGAGTACAAACTCTGAGTCTGAATTAAAATTTACTGTTTGTCCTCCACTAATTTATCCCCAGCACCTAAAACTCTGTATGACAATAAGAAATCTTCAATAAATACTAACTAAATGAATGAACAAATAAATAAGCAAATGAAAATTTGTTTCCAATCACTTTACATTAGTGGTAATTATATTCCCCATACTTCCCCTGATGATTTCCACCAATATCATCTTTTTATGGAACCTTCTTCTTCCACCACTCCTGCAAATTTAAGACAAAAAAGGGCTGTGGAACTCAGTAAGAAGATGACCATAGTACTAAGCGGCATCAAATAATAAATAATTAATAGTCTGAAGGAAAAAATTCTAAAGGAGTATAATATAAAAAGAGAATAAATTAGTTTAGGGCATTGCATCCTTATCTAAAGAGGTTCAAGCTCCATTAGGGTGTGGTAGTTTCTAGCCACGGATGACATCCTGTTTTCAAGTGATTGTGTTGAAATTCTTGTGATTTAAACAAGAATGTGATCAGATGAGGGAGAATGCAGTTCAATACATGTCCACTATTGCAAAATAACAAAGGCATCTCACATGTGCACAGTCAACATCATTATCCTCTAATGGAAAGAAGATACGAAAGTAAAGTGTGACAGCCACAACCATCTGATCTTTGACAAACCTGACAAAAACAAGCAACGGGGAAAGGATTCCCTGTTTAATAAATGGTGTTGGGAAAACTGGCTAGCCATGTGCAGAAAGCGGAAACTGGACCCCTTCCTGACACCTTACACTAAAATTAACCCCAGATGGATTAAAGACTTAAACATAAGACCTAACATGAGCAAAACCCTAGAAGAAAACTTAGGCAAAACCATTCAGGACGTAGGCATAGGCAAGGACTTCATGACTAAAACACCAAAAGCATTGGCAACAAAAGCCAAAATAAACAACTGGGATCTAATTAAACTCTAGAGCTTCTGCACAGCAAAAGAAACAATCATTATAGCGAACCAGCAACCAACAGAATGGAAAAAAATTTTTGCAATCTACCCTTCTGACAAAGGGCTAATATCAATCTACAAAGAACTAAAACAGATTTACAAGAAACAAACAAACAAACCCATTCAAAAGTGGTTGAAGGACATAAACAGACACCTTTCAAAAGAAGACATAGATGAGGCCAACAAACATATGAAAAATTGCTCATCATCACTGGTCATTAGAGAAATACAAATCAAAACCACATTGAGATACCACCTCACACCAGTTAGAATGGTGATCATTAAAAAATCTGGAGACAACAGATGCTGGAGAGGATGTGGAGAAATAGGAAAGCTTTTACACTGTTGGTGGAAGTGTAAATTAGTTCAACCATTGTGGAAGACAGCGTGGCAATTCCTCAAGGATCTAGAAATAGGAATTCCATTTGACCCAGCAATCCCATTACTGGATATGTACCCAAAGGATTATAAATCATTCTACTATAAAGATACATGCACTTATATGTTTACTGCAGCACTGTTCACAATAGCAAAGACTTGGAACCAACCCAAATGTCCATCAGTGATAGAGTGGATAAAGAAAATTTGGCACATATACACTATGGAATACTATGTAGCCATAAAAAGGATAAGTCCATGTCCTTTGCAGGGATATGGATGAAGGTGGAAACCACCACACTCAGCACACTATCACAGGAACAGAAAACCAAAGAGCCTATGTTCTCACTCATAAGTGGGAGTTGAACAATGAGAACACATGGACACAAGAGGGGAACATCACATACTGGGACCTGTTGGGGGGTCGGGGACTTGGGGACGGATATCATTAGGACAAATACCTAATGTAGATGATGGGTTGATGGGTGCAGCAAAACACCATGGCATGTGTTTATGTAACAAACCTGCACGTTCTGCACATGTATCTCAGAACTTAAAGTATAATAAATAAATAAACAGTATTTCCTCTCCCCCCTGCCAAGTCATTCTCCACAGAACATCTTCCATACCCTTTGGGTAGTTTATTTGCTGCAAACGTTACTTCCTTTACTGGACTGTGAGACCCTTGCAGACAGCAATTTTGTCTTATGCATCTTTGAGTTCACAGTTCTTGGCACAGGACAATTGCTCATGAAGTATATGTGAATGAGTGCTGCAGAAACGGAGTACATGTCCAGTGAACGAGTGCTACAGAAATGGAGTACATGTCCAGTGAATGAGTGCTGCAGAAACGAAGTATATGTCCAGTGAATGAGTGCTGCACAAACGAAGTACATGTCCAGTGTTCTGGGAAACAAACGACAGAAAGCAGCTCAGCAAGTGGTGGAAGCCTCTGCCACTGAGGTAATGTGTGATAGGTGCCTGCTGAAGCGCTTCCTGGCAAAGTAGGAGGGAAAGGTAGAAGAAACAGCATGTTGAAAGACACAGAGCAGTAAGAGATCTCAACTAATTCAAGTGGCTTGGCATTACCAGTATTAGGGCTCCTCTTTCTCCTTTAATCTCCTAAAACTAAGTTTTTGGTATTTGTCTACCTTACAGTGTCAAGCTTTTTTTGCATGAAAGTATCCTCCCCAAGAGGCAATTCAAGAAATTCAACTATTCTCATTCTTTACCCCTAAAACACATTTCATGACTGATTATTCTTGCTTAAATAATTTTCAGAGTCATTTTTATATCTTGCTTATCTTTGGCTGTTTTCTATGCCTGATACAATTCTTTGTTCTTAAATGAAAAATACAGGCCTACAGATAACCTCATTCTCCCATGCCAAGTTGTAACCCTATCTGTGAATAAATCTGTTTAAATACCACATTTCCTTCCATCTAGATGACCCACTATTTTTCCAATCTCTCTAGAAGCTAGTATTTTAGTAAGCAAAACAGAAGAATAGAATAGAAGGTTCTAAAAATCCTGATCCAATTTCGCTTGATTCGTTCATGCTTGCAACAAACATAAACAGAGTGTTGACAGCATGCAAAGAAGGCCCTAGTGGGTTTACAGTTCTTTAGCATTTAAATTTTCGGCAAATGCTTCAAGGTCAGACTTTTAAATAATTTATTAACACAGATGTATTTCCACAAATTCACCCAATTTTACAGGGGCTGCTCTTCTTTTCCAATGCACATTTTGCATAACATTGTCTGTATGGCAGTAACAGGGAGTTTTCCATTGCCTCGTTTTTGGAAGACAAATCTTGAGACTGAAAATGCAAGAGATACCTTTATTACCTGAAAGTCCCAAAACTGTATTTACGTGGTCATTTCCTTTATCACACAAACAAATTCCTAACCATCCCTTGCAGCTGCAGCAGCAGCAGGGGTTCGAAACAGTCTGCCTGCCGTTTCACCAGTGTTTTGCACTTTGTATTTTGAACCCTCCTATTGGTGTACCCTACAGTCTTCAAATTAATCTAAACTGCACAATCATCAGATAGAAATTGTGCATTCACTTATTCATTCAGCAATCATTCATCTAGAGATTGCTTTGTATCCCCACATGGTTATGTCATACATCAGATCCATTCATTCGTTTATTCATCATTTAGCAAGCATTCATCAAAAACCTGCTCTGTTCCAGGGTCTGGTCTGGGTGTGCTGGGAAGACAGAAATAACAGTATTGCCATTCCTGCTGTTGAAGAGTTAGCAGTATATAGGGTTCATCATAGTGTAATTTGTGAAGATGGACACTGCCCCAGCTTGTCTCATTAGAAAGGAATGGAACAGCACAACAAAATTTCCCCAATTTGCTCTTTCTGCCCTGTTCCTCCCTTCACAAAACCAGAACAACTTTTTAAATCTTCCCGTCCTGTCCTCCCATGGACTTCACAGAAAGGTCTTCTTTTAGCCTCCTTTTTTTTCTCCTCTTTCCCACCCTCACTAGAGGAAACCACATTAATGCCCCTCCAGCAAATATACAAGTAACCCTCACAAAAAAACTGTACATTGGTACTAAATGCTATTACAATCATTTGCCAAATAAGAAAATAGATCCTGAAATTAAGATACTTCCTCCAAACCACACAAGTCCATGATGAAACCAGACCCAATGTCTTGATCTTGATCTTTTAACTACATCATGATGACCGGAACATGATTTCCCTTGAATCAATCAATATTAGTTTGAGAGAGCATACATAGTCATAAGTAGCTAATTTTCATAGGACCAATCTGATTTCAGTTTTTCTTTTTCTCTGAAGTTGTGCCTATTCCTTCACATAAAGTATGTATATTTTTTAAATTCTGCTACAAATAGCAATAAAACATTAAGCCAAACTGGCAGGTTTTCCTGACCAGGTCATGAATTTACCTGGTATTCGCTGATCCCACTAGAAGGAATTTGCAGACAAAAGGCAACTTTTTAAATGCTGAGGTAGCAAGCTTGGTTTCAAGGATTGTTCAATAAGTGAACTAGCTTCCTTTTTTATGAATGGAGGTAAAGATAAGAATCTATAGACACTCTGGCTCTCTCGATCCTTTCAATCCAGACACTGTTGAAATGAACAACATAACAGAGATAAAGAGCACTGAAAACATAGAACGAATTTCCTGTACCAACTGATTAGTGTCTGGAGGAACAAAAAGACCAAAATTTTACTTAATTTACCCTCACCCTTTTCTAGAACTAGAAGTCTTGTGAGCACCAACTTTGGACAGGTTATCAGAACATCCTAGCTAGTCAAGATTAGGATTCCCAGCCTCCCTGTTTATGAAACTGGACCACTGACCATCTGAGTATATGTATTTATAAACTAAGATACCTAACAGCTGTTCTTGCATGAAAGAGAGGGTAGAAATTTTGGTGCAAGGGAGTTCAGGAGCAAAGAACAATATAGACAAAGAAGGGGTAGACAAGCACAACAGAGGGGAATACTGTGGCAAAAATCTTTCCTCTTAGATTTGAAAATATGTCTTGAGACCCACTGGGGAAGATGGTAAGAAAAGACGCTGACAGCACTGTGTTCATGAATGAGTTTGTGAAACTCTGAGCACAAGCTGGTTTGAGGCCTAAAGGCCCAAGTTCTTGTAGAGCTCGGGGGAGCGACATGTTCTCCCATCTCATCACTGAAGCACAGCAGCACTTTGCAGGATTACAGAGCACAGCCAAGCAGTGGTGGTGCCCACCACCCACCAGACCAACAGGAGAGCAGTATTTTCACAGAACTCTGAAGGCCAAGGCAGTGACAATCTTCCTTCAAGTAATTCTAGTTGGCAGATTTCCATGAGGAAACCTGAGAAGTACCTGTGAAAAACTCTTGGAGACTTCCAGAAATACATGATGTGAGAAAATTGGCCAAGAACTAAGTTGACTACAACAGCAGGTGGGTGTTAGGAGTTGGCAAAATATAGTATTCATTCTTCACAGCCTGATGAGACCTGGGGCACGCAGGCAAAACACACTGGATAAAGCCAGAAATTCCATAGTTAATTTTTCTACAATTTAATAGGAAGAATTCAACTCAAATAAAAAACAGTAAATGAAAGGAGTAAATGTAGTCCTGCTTAATAGCACAAAGATTCTGGGTTCCAACCTTCCTCTCAACAAGGCTGCCTTAAGAAATTAAAGGTCACTCCTCAAAATTTCCTTGGACACATGTGTCCACCCCTTCTGCCTTTAAGTAAGATCAACCCAACTGCAGCACACAAAACTGAAGCTGCATTTGTAAAACCTCCAGGTAGATCACACTCCAGCAGAAGTCACTTGATAGACCAGTACCATCTGCTTCCTTCCCCTTGTTTAGCTCCATCCCTGGGACTCCCAGGCCCTTGGCACAGGCAGAAGATGAGAATCCCAGCCATGATTCCTCGGACACTTTGACCTTGGAGCAAATCCAATCAATCCAGTGCTTAATGAGAATAAACTGGAAGACAGATGTGATGCTCTGACTGCTTCCTTCCCCAAGGAAATCCTTGAATGAGTCAAAGGAGGAGGTGAAATTCCAGCCACCCTGACTGCGCACAGGGTCAGTGCCGCTGGACCCTAGAGCTTATGAAGAAGCCAGCTCCAAAGAAGAGGGAATGCAGTGTCCTGCTTTCTCCCAAGGGGTCTCTGAACAAAGAGGGAGCTTATCTGTCAGGAGTGTTCTTGTAGAAGTTCTAGAGTCACTGTTCAGTTAGGACAGGGACTCCAAGGCTGTCACTGATACTGTCTAGGGAATGCAAGGGGAACTGGTGGTCCTTCAAAGAGCTGAGGGCAGATCCAGTCCAAGAGGTACTAGTAGTCATTGAAGAGGTGCAGCTCAATCAAAACCCCCAAGAAAAACGACCAGGGAGCCAACACACCTCACAGAACCTTCAGCAGACTTTGCCTTCCCCTTCCTTGAAGGGAGAAGAGCATCCTAGAAGTGGAAATAGCTCATGCCAACAAGGGGCTCTGGTCAAAAAGATTCTTTATCCAGGTTCTATGAACCACAGTGGAGAATGGGGCAAAACTTATTATAACTGGTATAGAGCTTGCAACCTCACAGAGCTCTAGATTATAGTACTTATCTCTCACAGGCTATGAAAAGAAGTGAAACATTATCATGAGGAAAATTAGAAAGGCTCTACTAAAACTAAAAATAAATACCTATGCCTTATGGCCTAGAAATTCCACTCCTGTACAAATGCCCAAGTGAAAGAGTGCTTGTGGCCACACACAAAAAAAATGTACAAGAATAATCATAGTAGTGTTATTCACAATAGTCTAACATGAGAAGCAACTAAAAAGTATACCAACAGTTGAATGGATTAATAATTGTGGTATGTTCTGACAAAAGAATACTGAACAGCCCGGAAAGAAAAGAACCATCGCTACATGCAATACCACAGAGCCTCTCACAGGCATAATGTCAGGCAAAAGAAGTCAGAAGCAAAAAAGTATATATGGCGTGATTCCATTTATTTAAAGTTCAAAAACAGGCAAGACTAATCTATGGTGATAGAGGTCTGAAAAGTGGTTGTCTTACTGGGGGGCATGAAGGAGTCTGCCAGGGTACTTGGAAAGTTCTAGATCATCTATGGATGGTGGGTACATGGGAATATACAAAATGTATTGAACCAGTATACTTAAAAGCTGTGTATTTTTGATATGTAGGGTATACTTAAAAAAGAGATGTAATTTTTTTTAAGACAAGACAATTAGGAGTATGCCTATTAACATCTGAAACTGAGTGGAAACCAAAGGAGAACGCCAACTAAGTTTTTGAGAGCACTAGAGAACCTAAGACAAAAAGGGACTGTGGCTGTTCAATGAGCAGGCAGTAGCTGGGAGAGTAGCTCCTCCCCTAGGAAGGGCATATTCTCCAGTGCCATCTTCACATGTGGCCAAGGAGAAGAACAGTGAGAGCAAGCCCTCTCAGAGGAAGAACCAGTGGCCTGGGAAATTGTCCCCTGGAAACAGAAGTGAGACCTAATCAAGGGTCAATGGCCTGCACAGGTTATCAGGACTGTACAACCAGTAGCTGCTGCAAGTGTCTAAATTTCCCCTTTCTGATAGGAGTAATTCCCCCATTATATGTGGCATGTAAGCAGGTTAGATAATTTCCCATGGAGAGGGTAGGTAGATCTGTCTCCAAATCAAGAGAAGCCACATCCAGAAATGATGTAGATACTCTCATAAGGTCCTCATCTTTGGATTCGATGTCATGACTGGATAGTAACTCTATGAAGTGGATTTGATTATTATCTCCATTTTAAAAATGAAGAGATGGAGGCTCAGAGAGGTTTAGCAATTTCACCCAGCATTACAGAGCTAATGAGTGCTGGAGGCAGAATTTTATACAGACAATTTGGCTGCAGAGTCATCTAGTGGTTATAGGTGAACCTGAAATTCTACCATCTGGTGCTTTAAATAATATTATTTAATAAATACTACATATTATATAACAATTAAATAATATTAAAATTATTTAATATTACATGTTATGACAATTAAATATTAATAAATATTACATAATTCATGTTCACCAGCAAATACATAACTAATAACCCCATTTGATGTGTGAAAGTACATCATTGTGTTCTTAAGAAGCGTCAAAGACTTTTAGAAATACTTGAGAGAGCTAGGAGGATCATTGAGGAAATAATCATAAAAAGAATTTTGCCCACCAAGACAAGGAGTGGCCCAGGATTAAAGCCAGAGGAAGGAAGCCAGATGCCCTGGGGTGGTAGGACTAAAAGCTTCACAGTCGATCACCCTCCTTGCAGTTATATGACTTCTTTCCCAGTATAACTCTGTAAAGGAAGGTGAGCACGTTCTCTGTCTTTTCTGAGTAAACCAAAGCACATCTTCCAAAGGGCATTATTTGCAGCAACATGAGCAGAGGGTGCTGTATGGAAGCACAACAAAGGCAAACAAAACATTGCAAATCTACAGGATGCTTCCTCTGAGACACCCAGCAACAGCACTTGTCACAACTGAGACCTCAATCACCTTAAGAGGTAACAAGAGGAGACCTCCCTCAAAATACCAGATCACCTTGATAACACTTGAACAATCTTGAGATTTCCAGAGCCAATGCACAATAACAAACTCTGATTCAGCAAGGAGTGCCACCTTTGTTAGACACCTGCTTGCTCTAGGTGCTGACTTTCGTGACTCTCCAGAAGAAAAGTAAAACAGTACTTTTCTTTTCATCCTTGTTCCTCCCCTAGCATTGCATGGAAGAAAAGACTTCACCAGGAACAACCTTGCAAAGAACACCAACTGGAAACAGATTCCTCATCAAAAGAACATGGCACCTGTCTTTCCTATGGAGTCAGGTGGATGCTTGCGGCAGGATTTGGGGAAGCAGCAGGTCTCTGGCAAGGGCCATCTGCAGTTCTTGTCACAGGCAACTGTGTTCAGGTGCTTTCGTGGCAAGCTGCCAGCCCAAAGGGCTAATTAATTGAAGAGCTCTCCTTGCCAGAGATAGTGGCCATTTTGACATCTCAGTTTGACACTTGAGCTCATGAAGGCTCAGCTTTGGAAGAGCAGCTCTGCTTTATCACGTTTGATCTCCCCAGTGGGAAAAGCTAAGTGCCCGGAGTTGCAATAATCATGTTAAGTACCAGTTTCCTTTGCCAAAAACACAGTGCACTCTTTTCTTTATCCTTCCCTTGAGGAAAACTCCCACTGAGTCATTTACTGGGTTCTCTGCTTATCTTGCAATTCTATACCAGCAGCA
Organism: Cacajao melanocephalus; assembly: GCA_963573385.1. NCBI lineage: Eukaryota > Metazoa > Chordata > Mammalia > Primates > Pitheciidae > Cacajao > Cacajao melanocephalus. The sequence continues at coordinate 37,312 of CAUYLG010051496.1, read as the reverse complement.
CCATTTTTTTTCAACATATGTAGGGAGTTCTGCAAGTCTGCATGGTCTGTGGTTTTAAAAGAAAACATTAAATTTAGACTCAACCCCAAACAGAGCAGGGCACAGCTAAGACCTTTTGTGACAATATTTAAAGCACTAGCAACTTGGGAAATTATTCCACTCATTTCCATGGGGCAGGCAAGGCTTTAAGAAGACCTCCCTCAAGCCCCTGACTCAGAATATAAATAGTCTACCAAGCAGCCAAAACTTATTCAGTAACCCAGAAATGCTTTTAGATGTTGCCCCAGTAAGAGTATAAAATGAAACAGGTAGAACAAGTTAGTGACTCTCTCAGGGAGGGTTATTCACAACCTTTTCTCTGCTATCAAAGCATTTCATTTGTACATTTATAATAGAGTTTACCCTATTGTAAGTCATTGATCCAAGTAATTTTATCTCCCCCAAACTAAACCATGAGCTCATTTATGACAGGGAGTCATTTGTCTTTTATCTTCCAAATAATCCATGAGAGGCCTTCAATATGTATTAAATAATTAATTTATTGAGTCTAGGTGAATCGAAACCATCCTCTCATCCAGGGCCTAATAAATTTGGTGTATCTGTGAGAGTCAGGGTAGGATGGGGACATGAAAACAACTTATACTTTATTACTTGATGTATTAAATCAAAAGGAAGAAAGGAAGGAGCAAGTAGAAAAAGCTCAATAGAGAAATGAAAAAGAAGCAAAAGAGAAAGAAAGGAGAAAAAAAGAGATTGAAGTTATTGAGATATATAACCTAGAAATCATAATTGCAAAAATACCTTATAATAGGTTATACCTATTTTAAAAAGCCAAATATAGGCTCTTTCCCCAACATAATGAACATTTTGTGGTCAAAGCCTCAGTAACAGCAAAATGATAAAATGCTAAATCTTTTTGTTAATCCTTGAAATGAATGTATTTAAGCAACTACAATCTCCATAAATATAAGCAGGCTTCTGGCATCACACTAAATTTGCCTAATCCGACACTTATCTTTGCTTGGGCTGGGTAGAAACATAAAACTTAAACTACCAAAAACAGTTTGAGTAAGAATTTGGTAATAGGTTCGGAGCTTGTCCAAATGAAGTGTAGAACTTCAGGATCTCTGGAGGCTTCAAACTTCATGAAATGTCACAAAATATACCTCTAGATGCCCATACTTTTAAAATAAAATAGTAAAATTAGCAATGCTTCTGTTACTTTAGGGTATGTCCTGAAATCCTCTACCTTTTTGAAACTGTTAATGTTACTGACAGAATTAAGAAAAGGCAACATGAAACGTAGCCCAAATGGGAAACATCACGGATTCACTTCAGAGTAGACTTTCACCAATGCCTTTTATCAGAGTCAGATAACACCTTTAAAATATCATTACGTAATCTAAAGGGGCCCATTTTCTATACATATTTCAGCAATCCCATATTCTCAAGCACTTTGCAATTGCCCCTTACCCAATTATCAATATTTGAAGACCAACAGTATGCAGAATACAATCTATGTTAAATACTTTTCATGCTTTTCCATAACAAAGGCCCAGTCTCTATGGGAGCTTTGAAAGTCGATATGTTGAAATGGCACACATGGCACTCTATAAAATACTGTATATTTTTCTTCAAAAATTGTTTTCAGGCTGGGTGCAGTGGCTGACAACCTATAATCCCAACACTTTGGGAGGCCAAGGCGGGTGGATCATTTGAGGCCAGAAGTTCAAGACTAGCCTGGCCAACATGGCGAAACCCCATCTCTACTAAAAATACAAAAATTTAGCCAGGTGTGGTGACACATGCCTGTAATCCCAGCTACTCAGGAGGCTGAGGCAGGAGAATCACTTGAACCCTGGAGGTAGGGGTTGCAGTGCGCCGAGATTGTGCCACTTTAGTCCAGCCTGGGAGACAGAGCAAGACTCCGTCTAAAAAAAAAAAAAAACAGAAAATTGTTTTCTACCATCTCATCTCTAGTATCACGTGTGACTTTTTTTCATACTTATAATTCTTGCCTTATCAGGTAAAGGAAGAAAAACTAAGAATAAGTGAGAAAATGTAAAGGTTAAGAACCAAAGGACATGAGAAAAAATTAGAAAGGAAATAGGATGGCAAAATGCCATTCCTATGGCAAGTGGTGGACAGCTGTTGCTTTTGCCTGCTTAGTATCAGTTCATCTCCCTTGATTTTCCTCTGGAGAACCAGCACTTCCTTTCGGTCCAGAGGTTTGAGTGGCCCTGACCAGAGCCCCAACTCAGAGGTGGATACGTAACCCAGGCCTAGTCAATCGATATATTCCAACTCTCCAGACATTATGATTTATATCACTGCTGATTTGCCCAAATCAGGCCAAAAAGGGTCACTTCTGAGATTTCCTTTGAATTATAAGTTCTTCTTCCAATAGTCAGTCAGTAGCTATTTTACTACTTCATGGAAAGATCCTATTGGAGAACAGGCTCTGACAAAATATATAAAGTATATAACCAAAGAAAGGCAGAGAGATTCCAAATGACATCACTTAAGAATCTGGATCCAATCATACCTGAGTCAATTATTCCCAGAGTTTTCCAATTATTTAGGTCACTTTTCTTAGGCCAGGTTGAGTTGGCTTATGCCATTTCAACTACATAGAGTTGAAATTCCCACAGTGCAAGTGCCCCCATGTGAGCAGATTCATACCAACCCTTCCGAAAAAGAGCAAGTATGTGTAGCTCCATTTCACTGGTGACAAATAAATAAAATTAAAAGCCGTTCCTTGGGCAAGCGCTAAGCCACCTTCAGGGTCACAGTGCTTGGCCCACTCAATTTGCCTACATTGTCTTTCCATTCAAGAGGAAAATTAAAACTCCACGTAAAATACATGACCTAAAATAATAAAATAATGCCATGATAGGCAAAAATCTCAGCCCTCACCACTTTCACCAGATTCAGTCATGAAGCTGGACATTTGGTTTCCAATAAGCAAATCCTGTCTCCCAATAGCACGCACTTCCTTCAATTTGTCTGAGCAAAAGAAAAAAAGAAAAGAGAATAACCCGAGGAAACCTCTGCCAGGTGTGTTTAATTCAACTCCTGCCACATAACACATATTTCAAAATGAATTAATAAGTAATATTAATATAATTAATTAGTGTTCACTAATGAGTTGATCAATAAATAACGAAGAGCTCTCACATTGACCTGGAATGCTATTAACCATAAGTGAAAACTACTTTTGTTACTCTCTTGTGTTCTTTGTAAGTGGTTAAAAAAATTACTTGAACTCTAGAGTCAGACAGCATAGATTTGAATCTGGGCAATCTGCATCTGACTACTGGGTGACCGTTAACAGGTTAATTAACCTCTCTGTGCCTCCACTCCATTATCTGAAAATAAAGATGGAAACAGAATATGCCTCATAAGGCAGTTGTATGAAATGTATTCATCCCTAAAAAGAGTTTATTACAGTCACTAGCACATAATAAACCTTCAATAAATGTTAGCCTTTATTATTTTTATCCACCCAGCCACACTGGCCTCCTTACTCTTCTGTATATGCCCCAGGAACACATTCTGGTCTTAGTGTTTTGCACTGGCTGTTCCCACTGCCTGGAGTGCTGTTCCTCCAAAGAACTGTGTAATTAACTCCTGCATCTCATTTGGTCAAATGACACCTTCTGAACGACCACCCTATTTAAAATTGTAACATGTGCCTCACCAAGAGCCTCCAAATCTCCTATGTTTTCCCTTTACATTCAAAGATACTATGCAATTAATTAATTTGTGTTTTGTATATTATGTCTCTCCTGCCAACAGAATATATTCTGAGGTGACAGGATTTTTTGTATCTCTTTTAGTCACTGATGTAAACTGGTACGTGAACACAGTAGCTCCTCAGAAAATACACATTGAAAGCCAGCTCGGTGGCATGCTTGTAGACTCAGCTACTCAGGAGGCTGAGACTGGAGGATGGCTTAAGCCAAGGAGTTTGAGGCCAGGCTGGACAACATCCTCCATCTCTTAAACACACACACACACACACACACACACCCTGTTAAAGGAATTACTGGCACTATTGTTACTACCGCCACTATTTTCCATCACAGCAAGTTAATGAAACCACAGAGTTTTAGAACTAGACATGACCACAGAGGTCATCTCTAGGACAACTCCTTTTGTAAACACAGGAATAGCCCTCTCTCTGAGACACTGCATCCTGTTGACTCTGCCTTGCCTGAGCCTGCAGGAGAATTCACAGGTCCAGGTGTGCAGTCCATGGCAGGTATGTCTGGGTCACATGGTGCAGCCACCACACTGGCTCCTTAGTCTAGCAGCTCTGAGGTCACCATTACCTAACTGTTCTATCTAGTGGTTGGCTTGAGCAATGATTTAGGAGATTATAGCAATTAAAAAAGGGTAGAATTAAAATAATAAAGAAAAACAGTAAACAGGAGGAGGGAAGGAGGGATTGCTTTTGACTCCACAGATCATTTATGTAAACAAAAGAAAAATCACAAAGCTAAGCCACTGAATCAGAGGTTGCAATTAGCTCAATTGTAGAGTGACTTGGTGCCATTTTGAGCAACAATAGCTAGAGTGATCACTCTTAATTGAGGTAAATTAAGTATTCTGACTACTCCACTTTTATGAAAAAGAGTTGCGAGCCAGTACAGAGATCCAATTTACCCAAACTCTGCTCCATTTCTCACACTCACTCATATTTTAATTTTTTTCTGCTTCTTTTCACATCTAGCACATTTTGCTGTAGACTAAGAACATAAGATAAAATACAGTTGGGCCTCATCCATGGGTTCTGAATCCACAGATTCTACTAACAGTGGATTGAAAACAAAGTATCTGAGGGATGTAGAACCCCTGGATTCTAAGGGTCAATTTTTCATAGCCATGGTTTCCTCAGGGTGGACTGTGGGACTTGAGCCTCAGTAAATTTTGACATCTATGGAGGTCCTGGAACCAATACTGAGGGATGATTGTATTTCTATGAAAGCTCACCCTCCAGAATACATTATGTAAAATTAAATGCATGTGTGTGTATATGTACACGCACTTTAATAACTACTGCCCAGTCTCGATTATGTAAGATTCTGGACAATCTGAAAAAAAAAATAGGTAAAAGGAAAGAGAAAAAGTTGCTACAGTGTCCTTGAAGCTCAATAATATCGCAACCAAGCAGAAAAACTCAAGGAAAACACAATTTACAGCCAAAAGCACACCATAATATCTTTAGCACTTAACAAAGATATGAGGGAAATCAAGTTAGTGATTATGCAGCTGAACTAAACAGTTTATAGCATTTGCTCACAAAAAAATTGCAAGTAAAAGTACTATTGTTAAATGCCCTTTGCATGCACTGTTTGCAAGATTAGCAACACTCCTTTATTTCTGCTCCCCCTTTAAACTATTTGGCTGGCTGGAATTGCTATGAGAAAAATCCATGTTTTATTTGTAGCTCAAAATAGCTTTTTAAAAAAGGTGTACGTGTGGGGAAGAGGGGGTTGTACTGCTAATTATTACTGTTTCCAATATATCCCTGAACCAGAAACTACAAAGGTCATAATCTTGAAACTTGTTTTCATGCAGACGCAGCCACAATAATTATAGCTCAAAGAGGATCAGAGCAATATATTCCCTGACATTTGCCCTTAACTACCTTTCTTCTTATTAGCAATGATACTGCTACAGACAATGACTATATTATACATCCATAGATCTAAATGTGCTGTTAATTCTGAAGTGACAGTGACAATTATAGCAGCTGCCAGGAAGGAATAATGGGTATACCTAGCATTGGCAGTGATATGGTTAGCAGTAAGGCCAATTCACAAAAAATCTCATACCCCAAAAGGTACCAGGTAATGCTACTGATGTGATTCTGTTGCTAAATTTTAAATATTGAAGTTGTTAAACTGTAAACTTAAGATCATTACATTTTACTCAATGTAAATTTTATCTTAACAAAAATAGGATTATTATTTATTTCTTGATTCTTGCTCAGGGTGTTAAACAAAAGCAGGTATTGCATTTCTTCTGGCTATGAGACCATTTTCCACAACAATTTTAATCCTATAAACTATGACTACTTGGTATGACCTTGGGTATATGTGACTTTCCATATGAAAATTTCATTATCATAAGCCTAAGAATAAAAAATTCCTAGCCTAGGGATAACACTATAACATGGAGGAACTCACCAGTATTCACTCTACTCAATTATCCCCACAGCTACTACAGTGCAAGCAAAAAAAGTGCACATTTCCATAGCATTTCATATGCATCAGCCCAAATCCTCCATATGTTGAAATGCTTCCTTTCAATGAAAAGAAAGGCCCACAAGTCCACTCCACCCACAGTATTGACTCCACCTGGCCCATACCACATTAATAAATAATATCTCCTCTAACATATTATAATACCAATGGTCAAAAGAGATTAACATTTAGAAAAAGCAATGGATATTTATTTATTTGTGGAAGAGATATTTTGTAATTTATTCTATATCTCTAAGGAGGTAATGAGGTACTTTTTTCCTATCTGTGAATGTTCCAGGTGCTGGCATACAAAGACATACCAAGAGGGGACTCTTCCCCTTCCTTTCTTTTCTACCTCAAGCCTTGCTTTGGAAGCCTCTGGTGAAACAATATCATGCCAAAATTTAAAATTAACAAGTCTACTATGTGCTCAAGATTGTGTTAGCTGTTTGGAGACACAGAAAAGTACATTCATTGTACAGTACTGTTTGGAAGGTTTTATGCTTCATTTACTAAGAAATGCATTGCTTCTACAGAACTGGAACTTATAACAATACTGAACTTGAGTCTATTTCAATTATTTAGAATTATCTTAAGATTTAAAGAACCATCTGAGGGTATTTCTCCAGTGCAACTACAGTCCAAGTTTTTTCCAAATGCGAATGTTGGCCCAAGTCTACTGATGTACTTTCCTTGATATTGTTGCTCTGTTCGAGCAAAAAAGAAAGTTGGACTCAAAGCCACCAAGGCTCAAATTATTCTCTGCAAGCACAGAGATGAAATAATAATAACCAACACCTACTGAGACACTGTTCCAAGAATATTACATGGATCCAAAAAAAATTCAATCCTTTCAACAATTCTACAGGTCAATATCATTCTTTGTCTCATTTTATAGATGAAACAAGTGAAGAATAGAGAAGTAACTTGGATGGAGTTGTAGAGCTCATCAATAGTAGAGTCACAGAAATAAAGCCCTCAAGCCTGTGCTCTTAACCCCTCTCAGGAGAGAAGGATGGAGAAGTCCAATGATAAAAACCAAGGCCAGGCAATAAGGCCTAGAAGGACAGGGCATGGAATCCAAATCCACAAATCCTTTTCCAGAACACTGCTAGGAGCTCTTTCTTTGTAGGGACAGTGACAGCAAAAGAGAGAGGGAAGGAGGGATGTGGTGGGGGTGAGGGAAGGGGAGAAAATTGCAGCAACTCCCATCTTTCAATAGTGATGCAACTTCCCATAAATTAGTGGCCTGTGTTGGCACATATGAAAAAAGACAGGAACTTTGCAATGTGTATATATCATCCTGTATCTAGCAGAGAGCCCTACAGCAAGTCAGCAAAAACAGCACTCTGCCAAAAATGAACCTTCACTGCTTCCAAAAATCTATTTTAGAAGTAAACAGTGTTTAAATTTGTTGGAAATGATATTCTTTGCTGTGACTGCTCCAGAACATGGCATTCTGTCATTCCAGAGGAGAACTGAGGAATTTCCTCCATGCTGACAGGGTTGACTTTGTCTTCATGCCTTTTCTCAGGGCATGGGAAGAAGCCTCTGTGACCTACCAGCATGAAAATTCTGCCAAGAGGCTGGGAGTCATGGGAATCTGACCAACCAGCTTTGTGGAGGTCACTGAAAACCATCTAGACATTAAAATAGGAAGTCAGACACAATACAGTTTCAAAGGACTATGAGAGTAAATGTCTTAACCACTGATATTATTACCTTGAGTTGTGATTACCTAGAGACTTATTCATCAACATTGATGAAAAGGTTGAATCTTTTAACAGCCCATTACATTCTTTATTCTTAGTTATCTCTTCCCAAAGGAAAATCACTTTGTCTATGTGAATGAAGCATTACTGATGTCTAGTAAAAATAAAAACTTCATCCAGTGGGCCAAGGGACCACATGAGCACATTCTCCACAAACTAACACACTCACATCATTACTAATAGCGAAGAGAACCCAAGTGAAAGCCAACAGTTGAAAGGAAGAGACAACACAGCCCCCAATAATTCCACAAAATTACCACGGCCAACAGACAGATTTCCTTTAGGAAATCCCAGATATTCTAAAACCAATACTTTTTTATATGATAGGAATACATTTTCTAAATGTTGTTTTTCAACTATTTTTTAAAATAGGCTTTTAAATGAAATTTTTAAGCTATTTTTAAAAAACTGTCATTTATATGGATTAAGATACCAGAAGTCCAGGAAGAGAGAGCAGAGGAAGACACGCAGAGAGAGAAACAGAAACCCCCCGTCCAGAAAAGATATAATAAACCATCAAAATGGTAGATGAATTTTAAAAATAAGCTTCCAACCTCAGGAACCTATTTCTACGACTACATACAGGGACTCCAGATGGAATTCTAGGTTACCATATGTAGACAGAAATTACAACAGGATGAAGCATGGCATTTTGATGCCAAACTGGAAACATCACTATTTTTTTATTTCAAGTAATTTGTGAATCAGATATCCCTAAACTTTAACCCTTCCCTGGGATTCACTTTTCCATGACCCTCACCCCATCTATCACACATACCTGTCTATCAATCCTATCCTACCTCTAACCTATGCCCCTGGGGTGGGTGTCACGAGACCTCGGAGAAGGGGTGAGGATATCCCTTTTGCACCTTCCCTGCACTTTCGAATAATTAAAACGTTGGAAGTTCAATAGTACTATGTCAGAATGTCCCTGCACAAAAATTGTCAAGTCAAAATAACTAGGTCCAAACAACCCACACTAAGAGATGTAAAAATATCAAGATACAAAGATACAAACATCAATAACAAAACAAGGGGCATGAGACACTATGGAGCAGGCTTGAGGAGTATTCTCTGGTGGCTCATCAATGCAACATGCATCTCCTAGATGTGAACTTTAGTTAAATAGTGTAAGATGCAGAGGTTGTACAGGGAATAAATGAGAAAATATGAGTTAGGCCTGTCCTCTAAGAGTCTGACTGAAGCTTAATATGTGCCCTGGAGTAAGTCATTTCATGTTTCAGCACATTAGTTTTTTCCTCTGCAACCTGTTAACAATAACAACTGTCTTGCAATAGGAGGCATTCAATAAATGATTCTTAATGAAGGAGTGAATTCATTTATGTCCCTCAGATGTTCCTAGGTTTTCAAAATTAAGGAATAAACTGGTCTTTGGCTGAGAAGAAAAACAAGGGTTCTTATAACTCTATAAAGCGGTGTTTGGAGGTAGGCCTTGGGGGATTTGCTACCTCAGGCTAAACAAAACACTTCCATCTCCCCAGATATCCATTAACCCCTTATGTTAGTGTGGAAATTCCCTTCATGAGTAAATCCAGAGTATAAATATTCTTTTCTCAACTCCTATAAAAAAGGGAATAAAAGATTATTTCTAATAACAAACAAAATGATACTAGAATAATCTCACACCAGTTGATAATCATGTGTATAGCAAATCCATTCATTGAATAAATGTTAACTGAGTTCTTACTACCTGTGAGGTATTGTTTTACTATACCTAACAGAACTAGTCATTGTTCCTTTCCTCTAAGAGCTGATAGTTTAGGGGGAGGTCAGACTCATAAATAAGCATTAAAATCCAATGGGGAAAGGAGATAGTAAAACACTAAAAGCAATGTTTCTGGCGTCAGACTGCCTGAATTCACATGGTAGCTCCAACACTTATATTGGAGTGTCCTCAAGCAAGTTGCTTAATGTTTCAAAGCCCCAACTGCTTTATCTGTAAAATGGTAATAGTAATTGCCTACCTTAATGGTTTGTTATAAAAATCAAATAAATAATCCATGTAAAGCACTTCTCACAAGGCTGGGGACATGGTAAACTTTGGACAAGGTGTGTGATTGTTGTTAGATTTTATATTAAGTGCAAAATATTATGAATCCAGTAGGTAAAACCTCTAGTCTTTCCTGAAGAAATAAGTCTTTGCAAAGAAAGTGACAATGTAAGGAACCTCTCCAGAAAAAAATAAAAGTTTTCCAGACAGACAAGAGGAAGAGGAAAGCATAAACAGTTTACGCACCAGGCACAGTTATCCAAGAGTTTCATATTCTGGAGCAGTCTGCTCAAGGCCTTTAGACTTCAACATCCAGGCCCATACCAGGAGATGAGGGTGGAGCGAATGGGAATGACTTCTCAAGTTAAGTTGAGACTGGAGACAACAGGAATAGGAACAACTTTGCAAGAGGAGTTGGAATTTATTTTGAATAAAACTGAAATCCCTCAGATATTTGTTAAGTACAGGTTTGTGAACACAGAAAATCTGAGAGAGGTCTCAGTTAACTTAGAAAGCTTACGTTCCCAAGGTTGAGGACATGCACCTGTGACACAGCCTCAGGAAGTCCTAAAGACATGTGCCCAAGGTGGTTGGGATGCAGCTTGGTTTTATACATGTCAGGGAGACATGAGACCTCAGTCAAGTGCATTAAAGAAATACATTGGTTTGATCCAGAAAGGCTGGGACAACTCAAGGCGTAGGAGGGCTTCCAGGCTATAGATAAATTTAAACATTTTCTGGTTGACAATTCATTGAGTTTGTCTGAAGACCTGGGATCAACAGAAAGGAATGTTTGGGTTGCGATAAGAGGTGGCAGAGGCCAAAGTTTTATTATCCAGATGAAGCTTTCAGCTAGCAGGCTTCAGAGGAAACATGCTGTAAAATGTTTCTTATCAGACTTAAAGTCTGTGTTGATGTTAATGCAGAGAGGTATAATGAGGCCTGTCCCACACCAGTTCCCTTCATGGCCTGAACCAGTCTTTCAGGTTAAGTTTTAAGAGCCCTAGCTGAGGAGGAAGTCCCTTTAGATGGTTGGAAGGCCTTAGAATTTTATTTTTGGTTTACATGTTTGATATAAACAGATGTGTTTGTTGTTTATTTGTTTTCCAGAAAGTAACTTTCATAGTGTTTTGGAAAATGGAGTGGATATGGGAAACTTGGTATAAGGAAAGAGTGAGGAGAGAGTTGACGGAACCTTCTAAATGGGGGGTGAGGAGGAAAGGGAAGAGATGACAGGGAGATTCCAGGAATGTTTCAAAATGAAATTTACAGGATTTGACAGTTAGTTGGATATGAGAAGTAAGGGAAAGGGAGAAACTAGGAATGATATTGAAGTATGGTGAAGCCATTAACCAAGGTAGTGAATATAAAAGTGTTCAGAATGTAGAAAAAAAATCATGTACATTGGGCACAGTCTGTGGGATATCAAGTGGAAAAGACCTCTAGTTAGTCAGCAGCATGGATCCTTGGCTCAGAAGATATTTCATTATTTGGGACACAGATTCAATAATAATTTTCTTAAGATAGATCTCATCTAACAAACTAGATTGCCCAGAGATTGTTGATTATGTGAATGATGCTATCTATGAAAATATTATGGGGGAGTAGCTATAGACTAAATAAATACTGTGAAAATAGTATAACTTGACATTAACAATATATTTACCAAAGTCCCTCTGTATTTTTCTGCCCATAAAATGGACAAATAATATTTCTGTAAACACCTTTAAATGTTTCTTTTGTAAATGTTCTACCTCATGAATGGATAATATAGTTGTACAGACTCAAAGAGGTTGAACAATAATCCTACTTCCCTGCAAAAAAGAAAAAAAGAAAAAAAAAGAAAAAGTGACCAAAGTCATCTGATGGTATGGCCACATTTTGGCTTCCTGCTTCCATAACCCCTCTTTTTTTTTTTTGAGATGGAGTTTCGCTCTTGTTTCCCAGGCTGGAGTGCAATGGTGCCATCTTGGCTTACTGCCACCTCTACCTCCCAGGTTCAAGCCTCAGCCTCCCGAGTAGCTAGAATTACAGGCATGCACCACCACACCCAGATAATTTTGTATTTTTAGTAGAGATGGGGTTTCTCCATGTTGGTCAGGCTGGTCTTGAACTCCCGACCTCAGGTGATCTGCCCACCTTGGCCTCCCAAAGTGCTGGGATTACAGGGATGAGCTACCGCACCTGGCCTCTTCCATAACTCTTAACACATGAATTCTAGCCCTTCTTCCTTCTTTCCTATTGCAGGGCAAAATATGTCCCTCCATCAAAGGGGTAATTCTGTGCTTTAGAATCCAAAGTCTTCAATCTTCTCAATGACCTCACTCAAAGAATATTCCCCTCCTTCCTTGTGGATCCCTACCCCTTTCCCTTCCTATTATTTTCTTTCTAACAGCATATAAACACACTCAAATGTCTCATCACTGTAAGATACTCTACCTCAACCCATAAACCTACCCAACTACTCAATTCTCTCCTTCCTCTTTTAACAAATTGCTTTTAGAAGACTCTATTTTACCATTTTTATTTCTTTAACCCCACTGAGTCCATCTTGCCCTGCATTAGGAAGGAAAGAAGAAGGAATAGAATTCATGTGGGTGAAAGTTATCAAAGCAGGGAGACATTTTTATTTCTTTATCCCAGCTAAGTCCCAATACCACTACAATCTGGCTTCTGTGTCCATCACTTCCATCTCAGTAAAACCATCAAGCCTATGGTATTAAGAAAGCCAGTGGATACTTTTCAGTCTTTATTTTACTTAATCACTTAGCAACAGTTTTGATACTTATGACGACCTCTTTTTTTATTGACAACTATTGACTTGACTTCTCAGACATCACATTCTTCCGGCATCTTCCAACCTCTGTGGCTTCTCAGTTTCTTTCTTCCCTCCAATATACATAGTTTTCTCCCAGCTCTTACATGTTAACTTGCCTCAAGACTCTTGAAAACCCTCCTCCTTTTCACTTTACATACCCTCTCTGGGAAATCTCATCCATTCCCACTCTTTCAATCATTCTCTCTATGCATATTCCTCTCATGGCCACATATCCAGCCCAGAATGCTTTCCTCAATTATAAATCAAAATGTCCAGCTGTCTGCTAGTCATCTGTACTAGATCTTACACACACCAACAAATTGACATATACCAATGTGAACTCTCAACTTCTTCCCTAAATATGGTCCTCTGCTAGTAGTTCCTGTCTCAGAAAATAGCACCAATATTCTCACATTGGCCCATGTCAGAAATCTAAGAATTGTCCTTAGCCATTTCCTCTCCCATATATCCAAACTATCATATACTGTTGATTTTAAGAAACATTCAAATGTTTCTTGATTCCCCTCTGCTATTATTCTGATATGGCTACTACCATCTCTTGCCTAGATTATAGCAGTAGCCTTATACTTAGACTTCACATCTAAATCTTGCTGCTTCTGTCCTTCAGTAACCAAGTGATCTTAAAATTCGTATGTCACACACACCTACTTTCCCAAATTCAAGCCCTTAAAAAATGTCTCATTCCCCTTAGAATAATTTGAACTCTTAATATTGTTGTATCAGGCCTTCATTGCTCATCTTTTCCATTCAAGTTGTAATTTTTCAGGCACTCTGAACTTTGTATAGTTCTTCCCCTCACCTATAGATATTCATACCTGCTGCTCTGTCACCATTTTGTGCTCATGCAGCCAAATCTCATTCATTCTTTGGATCTCTGCTTGAACATCATTTCTTTAGGGAAATTTTCCCTGACCCCTCGATTAGGTTCTCCTGGGACCCCAGGAACTCTCAACTTAAAAAAACATTGTACCCCATTCATCACAATTTTGCTAATTACTTTATTAATGAATATCGATAAGTTCTATGCGGGTAAAGATCATGCATATGTGACGCTTATCACAATAGTCCAACGCATGTCACATAGCAGGTGTTCTGTGAATACTTGTTAGCTGATTAGATGGATAAAATTGAAGTCATAGAAACTGACTATGCTATGCGGATTTGTGCATGACATTGAACTGAGAGAAACAGTGAATAATTTGGGTAATAATTTCTGGGTAATTCAGAAAACTGATTGACCAAAAAAAATGTTCTTTTTTTAAGACAGAGTATGGGCTCTTGTTGCCCAGGCTGGAGTGTGAAGGCACAATCCCAGCTCACCACACCCTCTGCCTCCCGGGTTCAAGCGATTCTCCTGTCTCAGCCTCCTGAGTAGCTGGGATTACAGGCATGCACCACTGTGCCCGGCTAATTTTGTATTTTTAGTAGAGACTGGGTTTCTCCATGTTGGTCAGGCTGGTCTTGAACTCCTGATTTCAGGTGATCTGCCCGCCTTGGCCTCCCAAAGTGCTGAGATTATAGGAGTAAGCCCTCATGCCCGGCCCCTGATCAAAATTTTTAAAACTAATAGGAATAGCTAAATGTCCTATGTTCATCTTCAACAAATCATTTACATAAATATAAAAGAAAGTACTGTTAAAATATAAAAGAAAGCAGCTCATGTGAAAATGCCTTAAGGCAAGGGCTTCAAACGTCACATAGCCAACAGAAAGATATGACTCATATGTAGAAACTGATGCCATCTTACACTGCAGTAGTGCTACACTTAAGAAAAGCTATAGCTTGCTTCGCATCATAGCCCATACCTTACAATGTACCTGGCATACACCAAGTGTGTAAACAGAGCTTGTTGAATGTAGAGTGAGAAGTCCCATGATGCTTTATGCCAGACAGACCCCATCTGGAGATGACACTCAAACAAAGATCGTGTGAGCGAAAAAAAAACAAAAAACAAAAAACAAAAAAAAAGGGCTAACCTTGTCTAGAGGCAATAATAATACTGCCAATATAACATTCACTATGTGTTGGGTAATTTTGTAATAATTATATATATATATATATATATATACTATATAAGATAGGCACAATTATTAAGCCCATTTTGCAGATGATAAAAATAAGGAACCAATAGGCTATACAACCAACTCAAAATCACATAAGTAGTGAGTGGCAGAGCCAGGTTTCAAAACCAGACAACATGATCTCATAGTCCATGCTCTTGGAAAGCAATCATATCAATGTCCCATTGAAATGAACAAAGGAAAATTGTTAGCCTGGAGATGAGGTGAAAAGGAGATTCAGAAAAACACTTTAACTGGCTTCATACTTAAATATATAGGAAGAAATCTAAAGGAGGCAGCTATTGGTTCAGTAGAATAAAGAACTTTCTAATACTTTGGATTGTCTCACTAGTGCACATAGTGAGATTGACTATGTGTCATTGGGTTCCCTGTCAATAGAATATTCAGTTGAAGGGTAGGGGTGCATCCATAAATAACGTCAATGGCAATCCCACCCCAGTAGAAAGGTGAGTTTAGAGATCCCAAATAATTCCTTCACTCTTTAAGATCTATAATTCTAAAAATAATGGTCTCCATTCTTAGGCAGCACACAACCCATTTCAGAGAACAAGACAAATGTAGCATAATTCAACTAAGATGGAGATTTAATGAAACAGATTTTAAATTATCAAAATAATGAAATGGATGGTACTTAGAGCAGTAGGCCCTCACACTACCTTTAAAGGTAACACTGCTACCTACTCCAAATCAAGCAACATTAGAAACAGAAACTGCATAGCAGACAGTGTCATAATGTAAAATTCTAATAAATGCCAATAAATCATATATTATGCATAAGTCAGCTCCATATGTACCTGATTTTCTGTATCAATAGACAGTGTCAAAGAATTTGAGTCGTTTGGACTATGAAGCTACTTCTCTTCACCTCAAAAGGAGAATATCTCGCTAAATCTGAGATTAAAGAAGTGGATAAACATGACCCCTGGCCTGCAAAAGCCAGGAACTAGACATGAGGCTATAGCAGGCAGTCTTCAAACTTGATCTATTCTCTTCAAACTTGATCTATTACAGGGATGTCTTCCATCAAATGCTAGTGAAGCTAATCCTTTTGCAAAGCATGACAGCTTCTCAAGCTTAACTGTGGTGAATCCAAACCAGATTTTTATGCTATATGATCAGCTTTCAAAATACAAAATTATTTTTACATTGCATTAGGTTTACATTTATTAGATTTAAGTTTGCAAACAAATATATAAAAGCCTGCAATGCAGTTTATACAGCATTCCCTGAACTCCCCTGATGTTCATCTGGCAGGATAAAATGTCAGATAAGAGTGAGATAGAAATATATGGAACCAGAGCTCCTCTATAACGAAATGCTGTCGAACAATAATGGAGTTTTCCACATCCTTAAAGTGAACCATTCACATTTCCACCTCTAACAAAAGAGAGCCATAATATTCCATCAGAACATTCCCACTGATATCACAGCTTTTCATTCAATTATCACCAACTGTGAAGGCTTTATTACTCTCACAGCATGCTGGAATTCTTGGATGCTGACTTACCTTTTTGCAGTCAGATAAGGACTTGTCACCGGCCAATGTGCTGAAAATGGTGGTCTACAAAATAGGAAGATGGAAAACACTTTAGAATTGTCAACATATAATGATATTGACCCTTCCCTGTTCATTTCCAATCCAAGGTGGGCACTACCTTCTGTGTCCCCCACTGATTTCTCTGAATTTTAAAATCTGTCATGCTTTACTATTCTCAAAGCTACTCTACCCAAGTTGAAACATTCATTATGGACCAACAACCGTTCAGTGAGGTAAGGACTCTTAGTTATCTTCATTTTGCAAACAACGTAATGAAAGCACAATTAGGTTAATTGCTATAGACCTTGGACATAGGTCAGGAAGCAAAGCCATCTGACTCCAGAACCCACCTCTAACCACACATGATCTTCTATCCTGAAGAGATATGTGCACAATGTTAGAGTCAGCTGTGCCCAATCTTTCAAATGACACCTGTTATGAGCCCAAGTGGGAGAGTGCAGCTTCTGCCTATGTAAGAGATTTGTGAGTCTGAACAACACCAGGGCTTGCTATCTCCTTTCCACCTTCTTTAATACACTCACTCTCCCTGTGGTTGACTTCTTACACATTTGTTTATATATTTGCTTGACCTGATGAATCACTCAAAAGGCACTGCAGCATTCAAGGCTATAGGGATTTATATGCAAGTGTGTTCCCTTTGGACAATCCTATGAATAAATCCATAGCCATGGTCAGCCATACAAACAGTACTGAGATTTTTTTCAGTAAACCTTTTCTACATTTCCTTTAATTATAAAACAAATATTTATTCTTAATGAGTTAGTCTCTTTTATACCCTTATCCTCCTGAGGTAACCAATAATACACATTTGTATTCATCCTTCCACATTTTCTCTATTCCCTTGCAAATATGTGTGTACATGCTACATAGAAGTCTTGTTCTTATGATCATACCATCTTAAGAATACATCATTCTTGTTAATACCTATACACTTCATAATATGAATGTATCATACTTTTATGCTTTCCTTTATTGATCAACAGGTTTTGGTTCTTTTATGTTGCTGTTTTTTGTTTGTTTTCTTTTGTTTGCTATTACAAAGTATGCTGCAATAAACATGCTTGTATATGGCTGGTAAAATCTAATGTATATAACCTTTCTCCTACTCTCTGCTCATATAACATCTTAAAAATATTTACCACCTCACCTAGGGTTTGCTTTGCTTTGTTTTTTGTTAGTTAGTTAATTTGTTTTGCAATAAGCATATGAGAAAGCTAAGGATCTAAGTCAGCACATATTCTGGTTCAAAACAACATGCAGTTGACAGAAAAGACAGAATGTGAATACACATACAAAAATGCATCTTTAATTTTAAAAATTAGGTTCAATGTTTAGGTTAGATGTAATCTTCAAGTTTGGTTTGCTGGCTATTTTTATTTCATTTGAGAGGGAAGGGATAAATGTTACTGAGAAAGCTTGAATTAAAAAGGAAAAACAGAAGGGAAGAATTCTGGTGGCAGAAGAAAAGAGGTAAGGCAAAAGACAAAAAGGACAAGATGAAAAGTCCACAAAAAACAGGCACAAATAGCAGAATTGTCAAAAAAATGAAAAAGAAAAAAATGGTTTCCATCGAGAAGGAGTCATCTTCGCTAAAAGAAAATGAAGGCACATGACGCAATCTTATTATTATGATCTATCCTGTTGACTTAATTTTAGCCCTGACACACAGGTGGTGAAAGGACAGGCACAGCCCTGCAAATTTCATATCCTCTTGCTCTTTGTGCTGCCAGGTATAACTTAGTTTCTCTCATTTCTATATTGCATGGGGATGTAAGAAGCAGTATTCTTGCTGGCTGTTCAAAGATTAGGCCAGAACAGAGAGGAAAAGCCAAAGAACCAGGCAGCTCTCCACATGCCACCATGAACCACCTCATCCACGACCTTCCCATCAGATGTCTTCCTCATGACTTTTCATCATCTTTACTCGTTTGTACACATGAGCACTGTGTCAATGAGAGAGGCCTCAGTGTTGATTCCCAGGTTTCTTCTCCAGGAAGGTAAAGACCCATTGAGACTTGGTCACTGCAGCAGTCCCATTACCTAGCCCATTGCCTGGCACAAAGAAGATAACCAATAAACATGTACTGAGTAGATGCAAAAGAAAATAACATCTGGAAAACTGCAATCCTTATCGCAAAATACTGCTTTGGAAGCACCACACTAGAAAAGCAGCCTCACACATAACAGCCATAAAGTGAAGCTCAGGGACATAGGAAGGAAGAGAGATAGAAGACTTCTAAATAATGGTAAAATACATCTTCTCTCTATTTAGCATAAAGCTATTGTCTATGATCTGCTTGGTTTGGCTAAACTAGCTTTTTCAGTGATGGCCCTGTGAATGTTTTTGGACTAGATAACTCTTTGTTTTGAGGGCATGAGGGGGCACACTGTACACTTTAGGAGGTTTTGAGATATGTGTGGCCTCTACCTACCAGATGCTAGTGACAATCTCCACCTACCTCAGTCGTGACAAACAAAAATGTCTCCAGACCTTGCTACATATTCTCTAGGGGGCAAAACTGCCCGCATTTGAGGAAACTGGTCTAAACCAGTTATAGTTTATATGGGGCGAGTTATAGAAATGACCAAGATTCCCTGGCTAATGCAACTAAATTTTTTTCTAGAAAGCACAAGTCCGGTGGTGAAAATTTATCTTCTCAACCCTGAATTCGAGTTTCATTCTCTGTCTGAAATGGGACTCAGAACATAGGGACGACCCAGTCTCCAGCTACTGAAGACTCCATGTGGGGGCAACTCAGGAGACCATAACTGCATCTTTAAGTCAGCTTAAAAGCACCAGCACTGCCACCCTGGGGAGAGTAAATTAAGGAACATGTCTAAGAATTCAGACATTAGTGCCACAGCCCCAGGGGAAATGATCTTCAATTACACAATACCATTCAACCTTTGAGAACAGTCTCAGGTAACATAGGAAACATGTCTGGGGGAAAATTTAGAGTCAAAGATGGGTGAAATTAGCTTCGGTTAAAAAAAATTAATGTAAGTAATTTTAAATGTTACATTTGTAGAGAAAAAACACTTTAGCCAAAGGGCAAAGTATGCAAAATCTCAATACTTGGAATGAGTGTGAAAGAGGGATGGCACAGGTCAATGAGAGTCCATCTCCTTACTTTAGCTATTTTCTAAGGGGAATTTATGTATACGCTTGGTCAGTCTTATTTCATTCTCCGCTTCAAAAGACTTTAACTGGCATTCCAGTTTACTAATTGCAGCTATTGTGAGTGACTCTGGGTGGGCTTTCTAAACCTTCCAATAACATGTTCACTTTAATTACTGAAAATGAAAGACTCAAAACACGGTGACTTGGCCATGCTGTGACTTTCTTGATGATTGCATCAATATTTTTCTACTAAAGAGGAAACTCCTAATGAGTCACCTCCACCAAAGTTGGCATGATGCTGGGTTTGTCACAAGAGTACAAACACAATAAAGCACAGTGACTTTTTAGAGCACTGACTCCTAACCTTGTTAGTGGAGTGACTAGCATGAAGTGAACAGTATTATACACAGACAGTTTTAGCAATTTCCCAAAAAGAATTTAGACAGGTGAGACCTCTCTTTTGACCATTTATATACCAATACCTGAAATTTCACCTATTAGAGCTCTGTTTTTAGCCTAAGACTTTGATTCATAATAGACAAACTCATGAGGGATGTTAAGGTATGTGGGGGGGAGGGGGTCCTCTGCAGAAGGGAAAATTGGATACTTTATGTATTATAGTTCATTGGTCTATTACACCTGAAAGGGAATGAGTTTATCAGATGCCTTCCAAAAGCATATTTTTATACCTTGGAGTTTTTTTGGGGGTTTTTAAAATTATTTCTTTTTTTTATTTTTTTGAGATGGAGTCTCGCTCTGTTGCCCGGGCTGGAGTGCAGTGGCATGATCTTGGCTCACTGGAACCTCCATCTCCTGGGTTCATGTGATTCTTCTGCCTCAGCCTCCCACATAGCTGGGATTACAGGCACCTGCCACCACATCTGGCTAATGTTTGTATTTTTAGTACAGACAGGATTTCACTATGTTGGCCAGGCTGGTCTCGAACTCCTGACCTGAGGTGACCCACCCACCTAGGTCTCCCCAGTGTTGGGATTACAGGCGTGAGCCACCACAGCTGGTCTATTTTTTTAAAATAATTTCAAAAGCAGATTTTGATAGGAGAGAAATGAAGACTTGGGTCATGAGGATATTGGACACTCACAGTGATGGTAAGCGATCTAAAGACACAGGTCACAGGTTAGGCTCCCTAAAAAGCTGACTGTGAGTTGGAAATTAGCAAGCAGAAGGTTTATTAGAAAGTATTCTTGAGATCACTGCTTATAGAAGGATATGAAAGGATGTGGGATGGAGAAGATAAAGAAGTTGGACCATGGTGCAGACTCAACAAAGATCTCATCCAACAAAACAGAGAGCTCAGAAGCTGGGTCAACTCATCCCAAGCTGGAATGAGACAGAGGGCTGCCCTGGGAAGGCAGCATGATCCTGGGCAACATGACTGTTTCCAGCCAAGAGCAATTTCCTGGGAGGGCTGAGAGCTGAGGGCAGGAGCTGGCAGGACTCTGGCAGCAGGGAGCTCTGTGCACAGCATCACCAAGTCTACTACAATCTACTTTACTTTGACACACTTTTACCAAGGGCAGATCCTGGCTGTGGCTGATTTACTCTAGTTGAACATGACACCATATTATAAAAAACCATTTGCTGGTTTTTTATGATAGAGCCTTTGGACAGAAAAGCAAATTTGCTCAGGAGTCTAGGACCTAATTCCTATCCCTTCTTAACAGACCTCCTTGTGAGCTTAAGGTGGATCACTGGCATTGGGGTCTTGAATTCTTCACTATGAAATGAGGAAACTCATAGTCATTTCCTTTTATGTCATGAGAGCCTCAGCTAATTTGAAGAAAATGGGCCTGATTTTATCAGACACATTGTTTGGAAATCAATGAGCATACTGCCTACTTCCTTTCTCCATCCTCTGATAAAAGAACATATCTGACTAAATAATATGGTCAGCTCCTGATTATCTACAGAGGTGAAGAGAATTTCACAGATGTATCTGGGTTCTCCAGAGAAACAGAACCAATAGGATATATAGAGATATATAAGAGCAGATTTATTATGAGAATATGTTTGGGTGATCAGGGCAGCTGAGAAGTCCCACAATCTGCCATCTGCAGGCTGGAGACACAGGAAAGCCAGTGGTGTGATTCAGCCCCAGCCTGGAGGCCTGAGAACCCAGAGACAGAGGGAAAGAGACCACTGGCATGAAGTCTGAAGGCCCAAGAATCAGGAGCTCCAATGTCTGAGGGCTGGAGAAGACAGATGTCCCAGCCCAAACAGAACCCAACTCCCCCTTCCTCTCCATTTGTGTTCTATTTGGGCCTTCAATGGATTGAAGGATGCCCACCCCCCTTGGTGAGGGCAGATCTTCGTCACTCAATCTTCTGATTCAAATGCTTATCTCTTTCAGAAACAACTTCACAGATATAGCTAGAAATAACATTTTACCAGCGATCAGGGCATCCCTTAGCCTAGTCAAGTTGACACATAAAGTTAACCATCACAACGGGTGATTCACAAAAGCCTAATTTATAAACACCTTTACATTTGACTTTGAGACACATTAGTGGTTAATTTAGAAGACAGGTACTCCAACATATCTTCCCTAAATTAACATTAATAACAGTTTATAGAAATATTCCAAATGGGCAGAAAGGGAAAACTGACCTAAAGCAAAAAGTGAACTGGGATTAAAAAATAAACGAACAAAAAAACTGTCCCTAATATGTCCTTGGCCAGAGAGCCCACAGATAGGAGATCAGTAATTGGTGGGTCATTTAGTCCAGCCTACAAAAAGAGACTTCCAGAAGGTGTACTGCTTACCCAATTCTCACTGGTAGGAATGTTTTTGTGAAGTGATTGAGCACTGAAAAGAGATCTCATATATTCTTTCTAAATATGAATTAATTAATTTGTTTATTTTGAGACAGAGTCTCATTCTGCCATCCAGAATGAAGTGCAGTGGCTCAATCATGGCTCACTGTACCCTTGATCTCCCAAGTTCAAGCAATCCTCCCACCTCAGCCTCCCAAGTAGCTGGGACCAGAGGCATGCAACACCATGCCTAGCTAATTTTTTTAAAAAAAATTCTGTAGAGATGGAGTCTCACTATGTTGCCCAGGCTAGTCTACAACTCCTGGGCCAAGTGATCCTCTCACCTCAGCCTTCCAAAGTGCTGAGCACTTTTGATTGCCAGTGTGAGCCACTGCAACCAGCCAAATTCATATGTCCTACACTCCTTTTTAAGGGAGAGTTTACCTCTGAGAGTTATTATAATGCTGTTTCTTCCCATTAAACTCTATTTAGAGAAAGAAACAGAAATAAATCTATCTCGACTGAGTCAATTTCTGTTATGTAATACTTACAACTAAGATTTACATTTTTAAAACAGCAAACATCTGACACTTGATTAAACTGGAACAGTCATGTGCAAGAGAATTGCTTAAGTATTGAATTATAAAATTTAAGAAATTCAGAAATAGAATCTCTAAGAGCAGTATTATGATATTATTTCAAGGTGTATATCTCAAGTATTATTTGTTCCTTTATGTATGTATGTGTTTGGGTGTGTTTTTCACTCTCAGCCAGATACCACCAGACAGAGGCCCAGCAGGTCTGATGAATGGTCAAATACAGTTGAAAGCTAAGAGCTATTTAAAGGAATGATGTCTGCATAAAGCATCTCCATCTGATACCTGCAACTTGCACCTCATAGACACAATGGATGATTTCTTCCTCACTGGTAGATGTCAAGACTAGACCTATCACATTACTAGCAATATGGAAGTCTCTTACACTTGAATCAGTGAGTTCCGAAAGTGCACACTACTTGGACGCTTTCTTAGTTTAGCCAGCCAATTGTAGGATTTCTAGACAAAATATGAATTTCCATTAGGTCTTCATGCTTTAGTAGACTAGTATTAATATATACACACTGGATACAGTGGTATTCCCTGCAGGCAAAGTGTGGCATTCACTTTTTTTTTTTTTTGAGACGGTCTCACACTGTTGCCCAGGCTGTAGTGCAGTGGGGCAATCTCGGCACACTGCAGTCTCCGCTCACTGAAATCTCTGCCTCCTGGGTTCAAGCAATTCTCCTGCCTCAGCCTCCTGAGGAGCTGGGACTATAGGCATGCGCCACCACGCCTGGCTAATTTTTCTGTGTTTTTAGTAGAGACGGGGTTTCACACCCAGCTAATTTTTTTGTGTTTTTGTGTTTTTAGTTGGCCAGGATCGTGTTGATCTCCTGACCTCGTGATCGGCCCACCTTGGCCTCCCAAAGTGCTGGGATTACAGGCATGAGCTACAACACCCAGCCTCCCATTTAAAAAAAAAAAAAAAATATGCATAATTATAAAACACCAGCCAAAAGAAAAAACGTACCACCAAATAAATGATAAAATTACAGTGTTTTCTTGTAGTCCATGAATACTGAAAATTTCAATTAACCAAGTGAAAAGCCATTGAATGTGCCAGCAGGATTTATATCCCAGACTAATGACCATCATCTGCATCCTATTTAGCTAATGAAGGCTTGGAACACTTGTGGATAATTAAGGGCAAGCTGATGGGAGGATTCAACTACTGAAAGATCAAATCTATTTATGTCTGCATTTAAAACTAAACATATCTAACAGTTCACTCAATCAAGGCATAATGTCTGTTAATCTGGGATAAGATAGATTTTCAGAAGTTAAGTACTTGGTTAGCTCCCCAAACTCCAAATTCATTCCTCCTTCATTCATTCAATACCTATCTACTGAATACCTACCACGTGTCCCTGCCCTTGTGAATCAATATGACAGCACCATAATCCTCCTACTGTTTTTCCCACGACTTCCCCTTTTCCACCTTCATTAAATGTACCGCTCTGGTTTTCACTTCACCTAGTAACTACTGTCCGCCTATCATAACAGACATGACATGGCTGCAATCCAGGGGCATGATGGGAAATACAGGGTGTGCAGTGAACACCCAGCTTTTTCTCAGACCTGGCAGAGCAGGGGCAGGCCCCAGTCTGATTAATAGATGTGTGTTCATGTGAGGAAGACTAAGGGTGTTAAAAAAAAGACAGAAGCCTGGTATTCAGAAGCAGCCAGAACAGGAATCAAGCTCAGAGCAGCTCTATTGAATTTCACAGAATAGTTTATGAGCCATCTCATCCAACTGTTATTTTCTCACTTAGGGAGCACCTTAAAACCCCTTCTCTAAACCCCATGATCCCTGATTCATTTGTGTTTAGCAAAGGTGTTGCTTCAAGAACATAAAATCCTAGAATCTATTCCTATGCTGAAAAATGCTAAACATCGGTGGCAGGCATGTTATGACAGCTCAATCCTAGGGGCACACATTTATGCCTACAGAACTCCTTCCATATAGGAAAGGAAGCTCACTTGGAAAAACATTAGCACATCAGAGCCTACCCATACCCAGCTGGGCACAGCTTTATCTAAGCCAATGGAGCTCAAACTTTAGAGACGTAAGAATCACCTGGAGAGCTTATTAAACCACAGATTGCTAAGCTCTTCCTCCGGAGGTTTCAACTTAGAAGGGATGGGGTGAGGCCAAAGAATATGCATTTCTAACACATTCCTAGGTATGGCTGATGCTCGCAGTCTTGAAACCTTACTTTGAGAGCCAGTAGTCTAAGCTATACCTCAAGCAAGTTAACACCGATGATAACTATGCTTTTTATGACCTCACAAAACAAGAAAATGTCTCTGGAATTTCCAGAGCATACTTTAATTAGTAACAATCCTAATGACACCTCCTGACATTTTTATAATACTTTCCATTTCTAAAGCCCCTTGACACCCCCCCTTTTTTTTGTGAGACAGAGTCTTGCTCTTGTCACGCAGTCTGGAGTGCAGTGGCGTGATCTTGGCTCACTGTAACCTCTGCCTCCTAGGTTCAAGCACTTCTCCTGCCTCAGCCTCTGGAGTAGCTGGAATTACAGGTGCCAGCCATCATGTCTGGCTAATTTTTGTATTTTTAGTAGAGATGGGGTTTCACCATATTGTCCAGGCTGGTCTCGAACGCCTGGCCTCAGGTGATCCGCCCACCTCAGCTTCCCAAAACGTTGGGATTACAGGCATGAGCCACCGTGCCAGCCAAACACACATTGTTAAACTTGAACTTCCAAAAAATCTTATAGTTATTAATCTCCTTTTAGGGCACTAAGAAACAGATTAAGTGACTTGCCCAAATTCTCTTAACTAATAAGTACCCCTGACCCTGGCAAGGAGGTTCCTGTGAGACCAGCAGGACACTAAGCTATGGGGCTAGAAGACGGGAAGCTGTCAAAACACATTTCTTGCACTTCACAACAGTGTTTGAATGTGGCCAATTAGTGCCAGGAGGAGAGAGCAGAGCAACAAAGAGCCTCAAAGAAGACACAATAAAAAGCAACATATTTGGACAAAAGGCACTGAATGGTAACAGGCTCTATCTCACAAAGCTGCAGACCAAGTCTCTCTAAAGCCATCAACATTAATATAACAAACCAGGCACAAGGCCTCTACTCAGGCTCTCATCTCAATGCAGGGTATCATAGTCTGACACTAAATGCTGCAAGGAAGAAGGGTTGAAAGAATTGAAGCTAAGAAGAGAGTAGAACATTTCTATGCATTTTGACTTTGAAAGAATAGTAAGGAAACTGTACGGGAACTAGAGGCTGTTATCCCAAGTGAAATGACTCAGAAACAGCCAAAAACTACACGTTCTCACCTACAAGTGGGAGCTAAACAATGGGTACACTCAGACATACAGAGTGAAATAATAGACACTGGAGACTCCAAAATGTGGGAGGGATGGGGTTAAAGGATGAAATACTACCTATTAGTACAATGCACACAATTTGGGTGATGGGTACACAATAAAACCCCAGACATCACCACTATGCAATATATCCACATAAGAAAACTGCACTTACACCCCCTAAATCTATAAAAATTAAAATTCAATGTATATTAGCATCTATAATTTTTTTAGTCACAGCTGTGGTACATTAAATAATAGGAATAATCAATGATTTCAAAATATTAATACTCAATATTTAGGAATTTAAATATTTAAGATCCCTCCAAATTTCCAATGTACTTTGTACAAACCCCTTTTACAAACCTCACCACAGGTAATTTATCCTGTGCATTGCACTATAAGCTCACCAGGACCAGAGACCAACTGTTAGTCATCTTTCTACCCTCTACTTCATTCAGCACAGTGCTGGGCATAGGAATGAGAACACAGTAGGGATGTCATAAACATTTGTGAAATGTATAGTGAATAGGGCAAGGGAGGCAAGAGGAAGGAGAAAGCGAGAAGGAGAAAAGAGGAACAGAGGAAGGAAGGCAGAAAAAGACAAATGATAACAAAGGGACAACATGCTGCAGTGGAAAGGGTCTTATAAGTTGTATTGTGTCCCCTAAAAAAGAGATGCCGATGTCCTAACCCCTGGAACCCGTGAATGTGACCTTATATGGAAATAGGATCTTGGCAGACGACCCAGTTAAGATAAAGTAATTAGGGTGAGTCCTGATCCAATAACACTGGCATCCTTACAGAAAGGGGGAACTTGAACACAGACACACACACAGAGGGAAAATGAGGTGAAGACAACCATGTTGGGACAGAAGCAGAGATTAGACAGATGCAACTACAAACAAAGAAGGCCAAGGACTGTGGCCACCACCAGAAGCCAGGACGGAGGCAAGTTAGAATTCTGCCCAGGGTCTCAAAGAAAGCCCAGCCCTGCTGGCACCTTGATTTTGGACATCTAGACCCCAGAACTATGAAACGATAAATTTCTGGTATTTTAAGCCACCCAGTTTGCAGTACATTTTCCAGCAATCCTAGCAAACTAATACAGGGAGTACAGTACTGGGTTCTCTATTGATCTATTTCAGTGGTTGGTAAACTTTTGCTGTAAAGGGCCAGGCAATAAATATTTTAGGCTTTGAGGTCTATAAGGTCTCTGTCGCAACTACTCAACTCTGTCTCTGTAGCTTGAAAGGATGTATAGACAATATGTGAATGAATAATCTTGGCCATGTTCTGATAAAGCCTTATAGACACTGATATTTGAATTTCATATAATTTTCATGTGTCATGAAATATTATACACTTTTTTTTGTTTTCTTTTATGACTATTTAAAAATGAGAAAACCACTCTTAGCTCACAGACCATTAAAAAAAAACAAACAAAAAAAAACAGGCAATGGGCCAGATTTGGCCTGCAAGCTTTAGTTTGTCTACCCCTGGGTACAGATTTAGGAATCAGAAAAACCTCACTATAGTCCTGGTTCCACCAACTATTCTCATAAATTTGATTGAATCACCACATTCGGTCTTCAAAGCAGCATACAATTTTTTTTCTGCCCACCTGGAATTTTATTACCAGGATGAGATAAATATCATAAGTTTTAAATACATTGCATAAAGTAATAGTATTGAAAAATTGAAAGATTTATCTCTTTCTTACTCTTCCAGAAATAAATATTAATACTAAGGCCAGGACGATGATCAACTGACTCTGAGTCATGGAGTCCACGTTGGGGTGGAAACAAACACATAAGCCTGCCAATCACCACATCTTCAGATGGAATCAGTAAAGAGGACAAGGAGATGCATACCATACACAAAAGTGTGAGCAGCCAGAGGGCCTTCTGAGGTAAACAAGGGCAAATGGTCACTATCTTTGGTCACATTTGACCCTTGGGTACTGCTGAACCAAAAATTCCTTCTCTCAGGCAATGTTCTGGACTAGAAGGGGACTACTTCCCAGAGGCTGCACTGTAACTTAGATCCTTAGATCATCATTCTAAATAAACATTCATCTTCCACTAAAGCTTCTTTGACCATTTTGAGCTCATGTCTATAGTGCCAACAGCTGACAAAGCCATAAATATTACCCTGCATGCAGAAATGTCTTCACACTCATCGCCATAAGGAATTGGAACCCTGCCACTGTGCTCTGGAGGGGGCTAGACTTGAGCTGACAGCTCCAGATTTTCAGGTCTGGCACAAGGTAAAGCCAAAGAAAGCAGCAAGGAATGAAGAAAATAGTTCACAGGAAAAAATATCATTTGCTAACACTGTTTGGGGTTATAGACCTCCTGGAACTAAAGTTTATGCCCCTGAAGAGAGTAGATTCTTCCAAATTACTGGTATAACCCACCATGGTCATAAGTTCTTAGAAAGAAGGGCTTTTTCTCCAAATTAATTATCCCAATTCCCCTTCATCCTTAAGACTGTGTTTCCTTGATGTACACAGAAGTGTTGCACTAACCTTATTCTCAGTTCCTGACTCTTTATACTCAAGTTTTAAGTGAACAGAGAAAATCTACAGTCTTACCCAAATCTTGGCTGCTACTCTCTCCAGTCTCATCCTCCATTACCTCCTTCCCCATTCCCTCCACCGTAGCACATCACCACCACCTACTTTCAAAGAACCTAGAAGAAAGCCATGGTTGCTGAATGTCTCTTAGCAATTTGACATCCTTCTCAAAGATGCTCACATAAAAGTGTGGGGGGGCCAAAGGAGTCCCTCTAGGGAACAGTCCCTCTAATGAAAGGGAAATGGAGCAACCCCAGCTCTGCCGCTTGTTATATGGACTGGGATTTATCATTGAAATCTCTGAGCCTGAACTTACTATCTGTAAAATAGGAACAAGACCATCTACTTCAGAGTATTTTGTAAGAATTTAAGATGATGTGCATTGTATAAATAATAGTGATTCTCATAATACGAATTTCTGAGAATTCTGGATATCTTCTACATCTCCGTCTCCAACCACACTTGCCCTACAGAGTTCACAAACGCCTATTTATAGGGATATATCTGTGCCACTAAAGCACACAATGGTGGCTTGGGAAGCAAGGAAACAGCTATACACTTAATTAAAGCTCAAGCTCTAGAGCAACCAGATGACAGCAGGGTGGAGGGATTGGCCTTCTCTTCCTCAAATGATCTTTGAGGGGGTTTGTGTGTGTGTGTGTGTGTGTGTTTGAGACAAGGTTTCACTCTATCTTCCAGGCAGGAGTGCCGTGGAGTGATCTTGGCTCACTGCAACTTCTGCCTCCCAGATTCAAGCGATTCTCATGTCTCAACCTCTCCAGTAGCTGGGATTACAGGCATGCACCACCACACCAGGCTAACTTTCATATTTTTAGTAGAGACGGGGTTTCATCATGTTGACCAGGCTGGTCTTGAACTCCTGACCTCAAGTGATCCACCCATGTCAGCCTCCCAAAGTGCTGAGATTACAAGTGTAAGCCACCTTGCCCAGCCTGATCTTTGAATTAGTATATACTGGTAAATTCTCAGCTCTTGGTTAAGCTACCTGAATAACTTATACAGTGAATACCATGCAGTGCCTGAGAGGAAAGAAAAGTGCTGTGGATGATCATTTTCAACACATACCCGCACATTCACACACACACACACATATACCCATGCACATGTGGTTATGCTTGCAAGTTTGAGTTATTGAGAAAAACACTCAAGGAGATCCCACAGCTCACCCTCCAGAAGGCCATGATCTTTTCTGCATCAAGAGATAGAATATAATCAGGAAAAAATATTTTTTAACTTGACAAACTAAATGTCAACTAGATAAAACAATGAAAAACATTATACCATAATCGCAGTTATTTGTGGGGATGGGGGTGGGAAGGTTAAAACGTACATTAGTCTCAAGCCTAGCTGTGTGTGCTTGATGACAAGATTTCTTCCTTCAAAATTCTCAAAAAAAAAAAATGAGAATAAAACAGATGACCAACCTCAGGCAATGAAGTTGAAGGCGCTAAACCCTGGGAAAGATCCTTCATGTTGGAGTGAGGGAGTGGAGTAGGGGAATATATTTTATCACAAGGCTTTTACCACAATGTTTTTCTTCCTTTTTCTTTTTCATAGTAATTCTGCATATTAACATATACCTAAATAGATCCATCTTTTTTTATGAAAAAAAAAAAACTCCAAACCATGTTCATTTGTAATCCAAGCTGATAAAATACTAATGTGCAAATTTGGCAGGTGGAGAAGAAAGGAGGGAGAAGGTCAAGGAAGAAAGACGTTTTCATAATTACTAGCTATTACAAATCATTTAAACAACAAGAATGGAGGCTGCAAGGCCCAGTATGATGAGTTCCTGTTTAAAAGCTCAGCAGTGTCATTGGTAAATGAATGGTGATGTGGCATTATCTCAGACTCTCTAAGTGATGGTTTGACAGAAAATCGATGGCTACACAATTTTACTGCACACCAGAAATAAAAATAAAAAGGTCTTGTTTGCCATAAGCACATTTCATAATTAGAGCACTGACAGATGCAGTCCTTATTCTGGTTCTAAATTGCTGCATCTTCATTTCTTCAGAGTTTATTTTGAGTTCCACCTGCACAAGCTTTCCAAGTGAAAGGCTAACAAGACATGATTCACATGTTCCTCAGGGCTTGGGGAAATCCCATGCTTCTTTTTGTCTTTTCACCCTCTACCAACTGCCTTGGGCCCAATTATTAAACAAACAATACTGAGCATTCATGCTCCAGGATTAGGCTAGGTACTGCTGGGAGGATAGAGACGAATGAGATACATGTGTGCCTTCAAGAGATGATGAAGCTGTGAAGCTTATTCTTTGAGAAGTTTGACTAAGTTCTGTTTTGGTTTTCTTCTCTTTTCTCTTCCTTGTCTTCCCCATCCTTCCTGTGATCTCATTTTTCTTTGTGCCAATTCTATACTTGTACACACTCCTATAATAACCATTTCATTTTATATTGCATTTGTTATGTTCCTTGTTTCAATAGAACTCTTTAGAAGCAGTGACCATGCCATACACCATACTCTCCTATTCTACTTTTTGTTTATTTCTTTTTGAGACTGGGTCTCACTCTGTCACTCAGGATGGAGTGGCAGTGGCATGATCACAGCTCACTGCAGCCTCAACCTCCCTGGGCTCAGGTGATCCTCCTACCACAGTCCCCCCAAGTAGCTGGACTATAGGTGCACACCACCTCACCTAGCTAATTTGTTTATACTTTTTGTAGAGATTGGGTTTTGCCATGTTGCCCAGGCTAGTCTGGAATTCCTGGACTCAAGCAATCTGCCCATCTCAGCCTCCCAAAGTGCTAGGATTACAAGCGTGAGCTACCACACCCAACCATACTCTTCTACTCTAAATGACACAATGGCTATAGATTTTTAAAAATGTATTGATTGTGGGTAACCCCCCATATAGGTACTGAGGAAGGAGAGCTAAGCAGAATCCTGGCACAATTGGTGCCTGAAGAATATCTCAGTTTATAGTGTTACTACTCAGTTATTGCCCTTTATATAATCCTCTCTATATAATCATATATTAGTTAATAGAATGAGGGCCTAAAGAATATCTTACCACTCAGTTATTTCCCTCTATATATACATAACTATATCTTAGTTCATAATCAGAGGAATGCCTAGAGTCGACACGGTACAGAGCACGAAGTAAGGAATAAGCAGTTTATAGTCGGAGGGATGTCTGGAGCAGACACAGTGCAGAGAATGATTTAAGGGAAAAACAGTTACACCAGGACAAGAATCCATGGCCCAGGCAGCAGCATTCAGTATCGTAAAGATACCCAGTGTATGGCAGGCTTGGGGCAAGAGCTACTCCTCCTGATACAGGAGTTGTAGGACCTTGCTCCAGCTCTTGTGGAAGGCTGCCCTCAGACCGGCAATCCCTCGAGCATCCGAGGGCTCAAAACCCCTCCAGATAATCGCACCTTGGTGACTGTGAACTTTATCAGCTCTTCTTACTATGCTAGCTCAAAAAGCATCCTCCTATAGAACTCATTATAAGCTGCCAGCAGGTGGCAGTAGACCCTGACAGCTCTGTCACTGCTGCGTGACTTAAGCATCCTCCTATAGATCTTCTTAGGAGTAGCATGTCCATAGATAGAGGTATTGCACACTGCACCCTCTTCACTGTGCACAGCCCACCTCCATGTCTCAGTGACCTAATGGGGGTGGATCCCTTACTACACACAGCCCACCTCCTTGCCTCGATGACCTAATGGGGGTAGACCCCTTGCTGCACACTGTCCACCTCCTAGCCTAGGTGACCTAATGGGGGGTGGACCCCTTGTTTTATTGCTCATGACCCTAAAGATGACTTCACTCAATACCCTGCCCCCTAACCTATATGCAATAAATACAGACACTTCTGGACATTTAGGGCCTCATCTGTCTCTGTTTATAGGTGGCGTGGCCCCCCTGAGCCCAGCTGCGTTTTCCTTGTACTTCTGTGTCCTGTATCTTTATTTCTCGGATCCTGCATCTCAGCACAGCATAAGGGATACCCCATGACCCTGTGGGGCCCATAGCCCTACAACTGATATTTTGAAAAGATATTTAAATAGTAGATATTTCTAAAGATTTGTTGAATATAAGCAGAACCACCACTTTTATGACTTCCATTACTCACTAAATGATATTCATTTTAAATGTGTTTGTCCATCCCTGGTCCCCCTCTCGAGCTTCAAATTCATTATTTCTCATTGCCTATTACATATCTCCACTCAAATGCCCCATAAGCATCTATAATTCAATTTGTCCAGAACTGAACATATTATAGCCCTCTACTCCAAATCTGTCTCCAATTGCTCATATCTTGGTTAATGGTGAGACCATCTATTCACTCTTTCAACCAGTGTCTTTTTTTACTCTTCTCCTTTCCTTACCTTTCTCTCAAATCATCACATCCTAATGATGCTACCATAGAAGATTCTCAAATCATAAAGCTTTCTTTTCTCATTGCCCTTGCCACTGCCCTAGTTTGGACCCTAGTGACCTCCTATTTAATTTTCTACCAGATTTCCATGCTACCAGTCCATCCTCTATATACCTACCACAATGTCTACCTAAATCAAATGTGATTCTGCAATTTGCCAGTTTAACTCTCTCTGCTGGCTCCCCGATGCCTAATGTACTTGCATCTAAAGATGGTGTCTGCTGACAATCTACACCTTATTTTGTCAGGCTATATTCTTACACTAGATCTTTAAAGTGTAAGAATCCTATAAACTAGCTACAAACCCATAGACTGTTCTCTGGACAAACCAAGGAGACTGCCAAGTCCTTGCACATACTATTGCATTTCCTCTGCCTAAAAATCCCTTCCCCTAATCAACTGGTCAACTGCCATTTCCCTCTGAAAAGATTTCTCTGATTCCCCCAAGAGTAGTCAGTCTGTGATTTCCCTCTCTGTGTTCCTAAAGTCCTTCATTCTCATGTATTTTGTAATATCTTACGCAGTTCTTGCTAGCTAGACTGAAAACTCAGCGAGTGCTAATGAAGGCAACTTTATTCATCTCTGTCACTCCAAGTACATGATATATAGCCAATGGATGTTTGATAAAATACTGAATAAATCACTCTAATAGTTTAATAGTATAAGGCTGATTAGAGATACAGTTATGTGTATAAGGATGGTCAAAGCCATAGATACGACTGAGAATGCCTAGGAAAGTGTTTTAATTATAAGAAATAAGGAACTGAAGCAAGCCTCAGAAAGCACTGATATTTATTAAGATGAAGAGAAAGAAGAATCAGCCAAGGAAATTAAGAAAAAGTAGTTAGAGGAGTAGGAGAAGAGCCAGACGAATATGTTGTCACAGAACAAGCCCAGGAGAGTACTTGCAGAAACAATCCCTCCCAGTCTCACAAATCAGGACTAAAATCTTCTATCTCCTCTCACCTCATACCATACTTATCCCTATCATAGTGCTTATCACCATATATTTAACTGCCTATTTATGTGTAACTCTGATAGAATATTAGTTCCTCAAAGACAGGGACTCTGTCATATTGACAGAATATCCTCCGTACTTGCATAGTACATGACACAAAACCAGTGTTCATATAAATATAAATATTTGACATATAAATACATGACACATAGCCAGTATTCAATAAATATCTGTAGAATGATTGAAGGGATAAATGATTAAATAAATGAGATGC
The DNA here is from genome assembly GCA_963573385.1 of Cacajao melanocephalus. NCBI lineage: Eukaryota > Metazoa > Chordata > Mammalia > Primates > Pitheciidae > Cacajao > Cacajao melanocephalus. The sequence continues at coordinate 2,725 of CAUYLG010051496.1, read as the reverse complement.
AACTAAGAAATCACATAAGGTAAGAACTAAAAGAGGTCCCCAATTTTAGTATTCAGAAAACTATTGGGTGACTCTGGTCTTATGTTTTGCCACATATACCCATACTCTCATTGGTTTCACATTGGAATGCCCAAGAATTTGAAATAAAATAAAACGCCTCATGGCTTGTCACTTGGCCATGCTTCCCCGAGTGATCACTTTGAAGATGGATGGATGGCTCTGAATAGGTGCAAGCAGTTTTCATTCAATGGTTTTCAACCAGATAACACATAATAGAGTCATCATGTCCCTTAAGTGATTGAAAGTTAAATATACCATTTCAAAATCGCTTCAGCATATACAATATCACCTTTAAGCCAAAGAAACTTTAAACAATGGCAATCAACTCACGCCTTAGTGATCTTGAATTTTTTGCTATTATTTCCTATACATGTTGTAATCATATGCCCACTATTTGAGAAATCATTGTGAAATGGGACCACAGAATATTTATCATCATAAGATCCCAAGCTGCTGATATAAAAAGTATTTTGATAATAAATCCCTAGACAAATGAATGGAACAGAAACTCTGACAGATTGCTAATGTTTTGTTTTTAGATTTACAAATGAGGGGAACCTGAAAGAGGAGGATTGAAAATGGAAAACATGAGTACATCCTGTAGACAACAAATGCCCTTCAGGACATGTGGTAGGGAATTAAAAGGCGATGCATTTCAGCAATTTCTGAGAGTTGCTGGGAATTGAAATTTAGCTACCTCTGGCCTGTGCAAACACAGTGATGATCAGTAAACTGCTTTCTTCTCTTTCTGCCCTTCTTGTCTTTACCAGTCAGTGCCATTTGCACACAGAGGGCTGTCAAAGCAAAGAAGATGTACAAAAGGAAACTGCTCTTCATTTCTCAGGCTTGCCCCTTGGGAATTAAAGGGACACTGACTAAGTGTTTCCTATCAACTGCATCTGGCCTATAGCCTGGATCTCCAGGACACTTACGGAGTCTGATAGAAACCATAACGTCGAGCTGATAAACAAGCTTTCTGTAAGGAAGAGACTTGGAGGAAATACTTCTTGGACTTTTATTTTTTCCGGTTGGGGGATGAGGGGGTGTTTGTTTGTATGTTTCAATTAAGGCATTTTGAAAACTGTTTCCTAAAGTGGTCTACCAAAAGACTAAGGGGATCCAAATGCTGTACATGAGTTTGACACACTCCATGCTGTCTCTTGCAGAGCACCATTCTTCTCTGGAGAAGCAATTCAACTCTCAGAGACATCGAGTCTTGTTCCATCCTTTTGATCACAACGATTGAGACTGGAGTTCAGAAAAATCATTCCTAGGTTGTTTAATCAAAGATTTTTAATCGACATTTTTAAAGGATTGTCAGAAAACTACACTATTCAAAGAGGGCTGAGTTCTATGTTAGAAAAATGTTCTGGTGTTAAAGGGAAGTAGTATATCCTAAAATATCAATGTAACACAGCAGGAAAAATGTAAGATTTGTAGCCAGAAATACACCATTTCAAACAGTGACCTACACTAGTAGTATCACAACTTACAAATTGTACAAGTTACTGACCTTTCTAGGCCTTGGTTTTCTCACCCATAAAACAGAAACAAAAAAAGCCCATTTTCCAGCATATGAGTATTAAATATAATATATTAGCAAAGTGTATAGGTCAGACATTTACTGGACATTTAATAAATGTTACTATCTCTTCCATTCTTAACTCCCTAAAAAATTTTATTAGAGGTCAGGCGTGTTAGGTCATGCCTGTAATACCAGCACTTTGGGAGGCTGAGACAGGTGGATCACTTGAGGCCAGGAGTTCAAGACCAGCCTGGCCAACATGATGACACCCTGTTTCTACTATACAAAAATACATCATTAGTGATGACACACAACTGTAATACTAGCTACTCAGGAGGCTGAGGTACAAGAATCACTTGAGGAGAGAGATCCAAGATGGCCGATTAACAACAGCTCAGGATTGTAGCTCCCAGTGAAAGCGCAGAGAGGGAGTGGAAGCCGCACTTTCAGACGAATTTTTGTTGCCCACAGACTGGGAGATTCCCGGCGGAGGAGCCACGCGGGTCGCCGGTGCGACTTTTTTGGCCGGCGCGGCTGTTTTGCCGGCGCCCAGCATGGCACTTCTCGGCGCGGAGTATACGGGACTGGGTGCCCTTTGAGTCCGGCTCGGCTGGTCCCACCTCCACAAGGAGAACAGCAATTGGAAGCGCTGAGGACTGAGAGTTTCACAGTAAGCACAGCTGAACCGGGAAGGTCCAGCTCTGCGGGGAATGGGCGTCTGCCAAAGGAAAACTAAGAAACAGAAAAAACTTCATCGCCGGGCGGAGAGATCAAAGATGGCCGATTAACAACAGCTCAGGATTGTAGCTCCCAGTGAAAGCACAGAGAGCGAGTGGGCGCCGCAATTTCAGACGAATTTCTGTGGCCCACAAACCAGGAGATTCCCGGCGGAGGAGCCACACGTGTCACCAGCGCGGCTCTTTTGGCCGGCACAGCTGTTTTGCCGGCGCCCCGCGGCGCAGCGCTTCTCAGTGCAGAGTATATGCGACTGGGCGCCCTTTGAGTCGGCTCGGCTGGTCCCACCACCGCAAGGAGAACAGCAATTGGAAGCGCTGAGGACCGAGAGTTTCACAGTAAGCACAGCTGAACCCGGGAAGACCAAGCTCTGTGGGGAAGGGGCGTCCGCCAAAGGAAAACTAA